>JAFIDM010081579.1:48664-76701 GCA_023159025.1 Thereuonema tuberculata | reverse complement strand
TAGATAGATAGATAGATAGATAGATAGATAGATAGATAGATAGATAGTTGGATAGATCGATAGGTAGATAGATCGATAGATAGATAGATAGATCGCTAGGTAGATAGATCGAAAGATAGATAGATAGATTGATAGATAGATAGATCGATAGATAGATAGATAGATCGATATGTAGATAGATAGATAGATAGATAGATCGATATGTAGATAGATAGATAGATAGATAGATAGATAAGAAGTATTTTTCAGATTTTCGTCGTAATAAAAAAAAACAAAATTAATATTTAAGAATTGTTTAGTGAAAGAAATGTTTGAGTAATGAACGGCTAACTAAAACATACCTTAGAGCATCAATTAAGTCAGTGAAAATATTATTATTATTATTATTGATAATTTCATATTAGTAAGATCTAAATATTACTAATTAACTTAATCTATCATGTTTCAGGTAATTGATTTTGAGGTAATAATTTAAGGGAATTCTTATTCTATATTTCTTCCCAAAAAATAAGATAGTTAATTTACTGATTTAATTATTTATTTTCATTTTTATCTTCCTGTCCCTTACTTTATAACAGGTAACAAACTGCTATCGAACAGTTGAAGTCATTATTAGTTTATTTTAATCTATTCACATTATCTTAACCAAATGACCTGCATTCATTTCAATAATAAAACAAAATGACTAAATGTAAGTTCGATTATTTGTTATTTGTAATTTGTGTCTTCGTTGAATCTATTTGAAAGTTCTCGTGTGAAGGATTCGGTTGAGCAACATTAATTTATTATAAATCTATTTATTAAATCTAAAAAAAAAAAAAAAAAAAAAATAGAATTCGGGGACAAGTTCATTTTGAGATTTCTTCAGAAAACAGACTCAAATAAATGTTAGGCAATGTTATTCTTTGGTTTTTATTATTAAGAATTCCTCCAACGGCATTCGTTCATTTAAAGCGTTTTTATAATTCTGTTTTCGAAGATTTTTTTTTAAAGCTCCTTTAAACTTTTATCACAGAGATAAAAGAATGTTTATTAAAAAATAAAGAATGTTTATTAAAGAATATTTATTAAAAAAATATACAACTTAGTAATAATCCACGGAAAATGGTTCCAGAAACCAATGGAAGAGTAAATTAAGGAGAAATGAACTTCTTAATTGTTAATTACTAATGAATAGTTCTTTAATAAGGGTTAAATAATTTAATAGTTTCTTTTTATATATCTTTATCCGTATTAATTATAAATTATTAGTAAACATTTCTATCAAGAGTCAAATTAAACCTCAAGGGAAATATTGTCCTCGGGAATTGAATTCTAATTTCACGCTCTCAGAATTACTAATAACTTAAAGGAATATTTGTAAACCCTATTTCCAGGTTCTTATAAGTGACGATCCATTCCCTGGTTTCATCGTAAATCACTGAATAATATTTGTGCATTATCTCTTACAAAGGCTGTCTCTCATCTACCAAAATGTTGATTATTGTTCATCATTTTATCTCACTAACACCTTCAGAAATCATCCAATAAAATCATTCAAACGATGCCGAATAGTTATTTCAACAACTAAGAATTGAATTTAATGTTTAAGTTTCTATTTATTAATACTAACAAATACGTATTGATAAACATATCAGGCCCTTTTTCCTCATAAGGTAAGGAAAGTATCATGAAGTTACTTTTTCAAATTTTAATTTAAATTTAATGTTCCCAAATCTTAATTATAAAAAAAATTGAATATAATAGGATAAAGAATATAAATAACAACAAACAAAATTAATATAAAAATATGCTCTTACAAAAATAATAAAAATTCAGTGATATCACAAACATTGTTCTGGGACTCTCTATGTAAAAGGACCTTAACGAATTATCCACGCTAAAATTCTCATTTAGGGCCTCTTTCCTTCAACTTCTTATCCCTAATTCAAGCATTTAACTTGTGTAGTACGTTTTGAATTGAGAAGTTTGAACGGCACTTCATTTTCTTAATAAGAAAGAAACATTAGAATTTGCAATAATGTTTCGGGTCCCTCCCTCCTCATGAAATCTCGATGTGTTTAGAATAGATCTATTTTCTTACTTTCTTTGTTGTGAGTTGGTGCAGAGGAAGGACCTTGGCCTTCTCCGGAATTTTCAAAGCGACTTTTAGCTTTTGTTTAAGAAATGCCCCCCCCCCCCCAATTTGATCCACACCGAAATAGAATCCTACCTAACGTCCCTGATCGAATGTCTGTCAGTTCAAGCAGATAAAAATACAGTAAAGTGAGAAACATAAGAAAGAAAATACGTAAAGACGACGACGTTTTGCATTGAGCCGAATGCAAATGGATGGAATCACTTAGATAAGTTCCTTCGTCCTTAGAGTTTTCAAGTTATCTTATCCGCTTGCATTTGACAAAAAATAAAACTCGATTAAGAGAAAAGAAAATCGTTGTAATGTTTAACCTTATGATAAAAACTTTTCCAATTATAACTGATTTGAATGTCTATCTGAGTCTCAAATAATCTATTTCATTCACTATCAGATAACTTATAGAAAGAAAAACAAATATTCATTTAGGTGGAATTTCTAATGAAAAATAAATTTAACAAAAAAAATCTTGTTCCTGATATTATTTAACATCGAACGTTTTTTGTGTGTTATTTTATTTTTTTTTATTGTTTCTAATTTTAACACTTATTACACTTCACCAAACATTGCTTCAACATTTAATCAAGATCTGAAAATGTAGTCATTGCTCCTTCATTTGGTCACAGGTGTAGGAGGGGAAATTGGAAGCATTCACGGTACTTAGTTAGCAGTTACTACAGATTGGTTTACCGTTCGCTAACTATTGATTGTTCTTTAACGCCACGAGTTTCCGAGAGAAAAACCTAATCAAAGATTTATGAAAGTCACATTATAAATAGCGAATAAAACTAATTAAAAACAAAATACAACAATACATCGTACATAGTGTAAATGAATTTTAAACAAGAAGTATTTAATAGCCTATATCTGAATTATAACAATTTCTAACACTTTTGAAAGTATTTTCTCTGGCTTTATATCTTAATGGATATATTACTTTAAACAAAAATAAATAAATAAATTTGTGTTTGGTTTGATTTATTTATTTATTTATTTATTTATTTATTTATTTATTTATTTATTTATTTATTTATTTAATTTTATTCAAAATACTCTCGCGCATAATCGGAGTTATAGCTAAAGAAGTTCATGAAAAACCTGGAGCTTAGGATGCAAAAATGAAGCCATACATCTGAATATGTGAGAAATGATTTATATAACAAATAAATAACTATACACGATGTTTCGCCGTCGACGTTTCACCGTTGTTTCTTTCTTTATATTTAGTGTTAAAGAAGTAGAACAACATAAAGGAAAAGTCTATTTATAAAAATCCATCGAAAACAAACAGAATTTCCCATTTGCCGAGAATCAAATACTGCCTTCGTTTGAATCATAGGATTAATAACGTTTGTTATTATGAGAAATTCTTTGTTTTCTTTCTAATGTTTGTCTCTGGGGAACTTCTATCAGAGACAAACATTAATTAATTTCTCAACGCTTAGGCTACGAATCCTTCCAATTCTATTTAAGGAAAAAGTAAAATAGTTCTTAAGGAATAATTCTTAAATAATAAATTCTTTCTAACAAATGTTGATTTTATTTATTTTATCTTCAAGACTAATTAAAACACAAAACAATTGTCTTCAATCATCAGGAAAACGCTGGCGTTGATAGTTAAGTGTAGTTAGATCACAATGTCAATATGCGCCTGCGATTTCCTCTGCCAACTAACATTTAACTATTCATTGTGCATATGAAGACAGTTCAAAATATTTCAATCTGGATTCCTGTGGATAAATTTAGCAAGAAGGAATATAAATCCTAAAGAAAACATTAAAAGAGAAACTACATCAAACAATAGCCTTTTTTTTTTTTTTTTAATCCAACAATGCCACTTAATCCATTGTGGATTGTGGATTGTGCTTTGACTTGACTAAAGTTAATTGGATTTAAGTGGCTTAACAAAATTGAGTATTTTTTCAATTTTCAGCAATTGGAGAATTTGAAAATAGATTGTTTGTAAGAGATTCTTTTCAATCTCACAGACTTTTCCTCA
Source organism: Thereuonema tuberculata (assembly GCA_023159025.1). Lineage (NCBI taxonomy): Eukaryota > Metazoa > Arthropoda > Chilopoda > Scutigeromorpha > Scutigeridae > Thereuonema > Thereuonema tuberculata. The sequence goes on along the minus strand of JAFIDM010081579.1, from coordinate 72,568 downwards.
TGTATTGTTTTAACAACTTAAGAAAACAAAGAAAAGTAAAAAAAAAGACAAGATTTTAAGGTAAGCAAACTTTAATTCAGTCTCTTGTGTTATTTATTCATTTATTTCGCTTCAGCTAAAGAGAATAGATAATAAAAATCTCCTTTCTCAGCCGATTCTGAATTTTGATTCAGTATATATAGGCTGTATATAAAATTATACTTTTAAGTAAATTTTTAACATTTATGATGAGATATTTAAAAAATTAAAAACTCAAAACTGATACAATATATAGTAACAAATAAATGAATAGATACTCGCATCATGCTCATTTGGATGCCGCACTTTCCATTGTAACGATCAATTACTGGCTAAAGTAGTTTCTTAACTTGTTTTAATTTTACAAATCTTAAAAATTCCTATTCGATTTCTAACAACGCTGTAGATTTAAAGTGTTACTTTTAATAAAAACTGAATTTTAGAGATATATAAGTTCATATATCCTTGTATATAAATATACATATAATACGTATTCATCAACTACACAACAGTTGTCTCAAAATACTTTATTTTTTATCGTCCCCTAATGGAATTAATCACGACTGTTTTAGAAACTTTTAGCGACTGCAGAAAAAACACAACTCTCGCCTTTTTTTAATTTAATAATTACGATGCAAACATTAATAACTGTACAATAATAATTAGGAAAATTTAACGTGCGTGGAACAAATATGTAGGAATAAAAAGGATTAAAAACACACACGAATAAAAATCACTGAGCTGCTTTTGGATATTAATTTACAATAATAATTACTTTCCTTCTTTTTAAAGTCTATTTCGCGAAGGAAAGATGGCTAATCAAATTCAGTGTGTCGTTGTGTGTTACCTTCATAAAGTTTGAACTTCTGAAGAACATTCCTGTGAAGGAATCTTCTTGAAGCTTGGTGTGTCTATTTACGGAGACGATGCTATCCAGCTTTCTTTTTGAAAATTTCTCCTACGCTGATCCCTGCAAAGAACTGACGGTACCAAACATTCTCATCAAAGTACTTCAGAGTCACTCAAGTAATTGTGACTCCAATTGAAGTAAAACAAGAATTATCATACATTTTACAAATGGTCTTTTGTATTATTTTTCACAACTTTAGAAAAACAAAGAAAGAAAGAAAGAAAGAAAGAAAAAAAATCCCATTTTAAGATTTTAACTTCTTTCAAGAATTTCTTGGTTGAACTTAAATTGATGTCACCAATTTAAATAAATAAAAATATTACAAATGTTTATTTCTTTCTATTTACAAAAAAAAATGTAAATAAAAAATGTAAACTAATGTAAAATATAAACTTTTTGTTTTTTAATCGTTGTATAAATTCACCTAAGTTAATTGAACTGTTAATCCTACTTTGAATTTCTTGTTTTTCTGTTTTAGTTGAAACGAAAAAGTTCCAGAAGGAAATTGAAGAATAACTAATTAACCAATGAATTAACAAACCAATTTCCGTTTCTTAAAAAGAAAGAATTCATTCACTTCATATTAATGAGATTTTTTTTTCTTTAATATAAGCAAATATTTGTCAAATTTAAATCATCAAAAGACTGACCTCTTCCGAAATGGAAAGAAGTCTTTTGTTTTTGAGGAACTCTGACCCCCCCCCCCCCTCCCCCTCGGAAACGAAATTCTCTATTCCAAGAGATTCATTTTGAGGAGATGTTCGTTCAGTTCAAATTCAACCAATTTTGGGAAAAAAAAAGAAAGAAAAACAACAGACATGTCAAGGAATTTACAATAGGAGGGTCTTAACCATTTAAACAAAACAACTATACATTGCATTCTTTTCCGAATGAGATACGGTTATAAACAAAACCAATGGCTGTCCAACCCCCAAACCATAAGATTTAAAAATGCTAGATTTCTTCCAGCTGCGGATGGGAAGGGGATTACAATCCATATGAACACCCCTCGTCACGTGAATGCCACAGAAATTATTGAAAAAAATTACAATTGATTAAAAATGAAGGGAAATAATTAATACATTAAGTTGACCAAAAGGCTAATATTTGAAATGAATTTTAAAGTAAGACACCATTTATTCATTATAAATAAACACGTTCGTCACGAACTGAGATTTGCTGCGCGTTTTCCAAGTTTGATGGTTTGTTTAAAATCGTCTAAATACTCGCTGTGCCTTCTGTCTGGAGATTAAATACAATTCACTATAGGAAAGAAAATAAAAGGGTTTAAGAAATGAACAGAATATTCTCACAGCTGATTATTGCTCAATAATAGAAAAGATACAGTTAAATTAGCGCCAAATCCGCCAAAATCAAATGATGACTTAGTCTTTGGCGAACCTGCGCCATCTCCTCGTAATTTATCAACACAATTACTGTTCTTCTAATAAAAGCGTTTCAGTCAATAAATCCTCCGACTTTTACAAAGTTGTATTATCTTTTATAAAAAATATTTTATATTAGAGAGATGGGAATAAATCATCTCTGATCCAACACACTTTAGATATTTAAGATAAAGCGAGTTTGAACTTGAAGTGAAAGAGTAAACAAATAAATAGGTCCTCTATTTTGTGACACAAAGAAACAAAGAAACGGCTAAATAGAGCTTCTGGATTTTTCGTTTATTCCTAACGTAAATCGGCAAGTTTCTTTTTAAATCATTCGCCTCAATTGACAATATTTTATTACTAAAAAAAAAAATCACTGAACTCGGTTGTTTTTTTCAGGAATTATACCAGGCCAACCTGAAGGGTTGTTTTTTTTGTTTCAGCTATAAGATCAAATACAAGAGTAGTTTTCTACGACAGCGAAAGTTTCTCCCCCTTTTGTTTTCCCATCCATTAATGGGTCCAAATGATATCCCAAAAATTCTTCGATAGTTCGTCTAGATTTTGAGATTAATGAAATCATTAAGTTTTCATAGTGGGTGATCAGAAGACGTTCCGCTTCAGTTAATTTATACTTTATTAATGTCTTTGGAAGCTCATGATAATTGTTCGTTTGTTGTTTGATGACGATGCAATTACGTCCATCTAAAGGTCTTCAATTGGGAACACTTTAGTCGAATAATGACTGTTGATATTTACCCTTGTTTTGTTTCAGATCACTTGGTATCCAAAGCTCATAGTCTTTATTATATTAATATCTTAATCAACTCTCTTTTTAGACAGGAAAACAAGTTATTTTTAAAAACAAAATCAGGACAAAAAAGGAAAAGAAGAAAATGTACGATACCGCTTTTTGTTTAGGCAAAAGAAAAAAAAAAAAGACAAAAGATATTTTTTTAAATCTATATTAGAAAATATATTTCGATTGTTGGCTGCATCCAACAACCTAAGTTTTGAGATATCCTCACTAAAAACACAATTCGAACACTGTTGCTCTGAAACTCTGAGAATAATGAGAAACGCTTTAATTTTCCGATTCTGGATGTTTAATATGTTTGGTTACGAATCTAATACAATTCCAAACCATATTTAAGCCTATAGACTTGGATTTATCAACACAGTGCGTTATTCACATTCAACAGAAGGGATGAAGCATTTCCTTTAGTCCGCACACGAATTGACCTCACTTTTCCCAAAAATTCTAATTTGTCCATCCGTCAATATCCTGATGGTTTTAAGAATACAGTTTAGGTCACATAAAGCAAAGCTTATTTCAAACTGTGATACAATTGTAATAAAAGTAGAGAAAACCATCACAGCAAAAAGAAACGATCGGATGAAAAAGCATCAAACGAAGTCATCACTGGATACCACTTTTTTCATATTGAGATTTTTGTTAACTGATCTCACATTGGACGCATTAGAACCATTTTTATTTACAACAACAAATCAAATTCTGGAATACTACTTCTTGGATGTTCAATTAGCAATCTTTCAGAGATAACTTAAATCAGAAATTGAAATAATAAAACAAGAATAACGTCAACAGCTCACCATTATTTGGAAATTTAAAGAGACTTTAAAGGTTCTTCGGGGATTGTTATGATTTTTGTAGCTACTGATAATGGAGGTGTTAATTAGTAATAAGTACTTGTGTATTTATGCCGCAACTGCTTACAAAACCTTTTGTTACATAAATTATAAGATTGATTATTCCCCGTTCTCAGTTAAATAATTATAAAATTGGAAAAGAATTCCATTGCTCTATCAGAGAAGAAGAGAAATTCTGACATAGCCTTCAACTATGAACGAAAAAAAGTTCCTTAACGAACTTGGAATATAGTTTCCGCAAAGTATCAAAATACTTTAAAACGTTAATATTTTGTTTGGTAAAAAAAAAAAAAAAAAGGAGCTGAAATTGCTTTTCTTAAAATGTTTGGGAAGACTTTGTAATGAGCTTTTATGTAACAATACCAGAGAAACCGTTTAAACAATACATCATTGAATGCAATGGAATCTGATCTCATTCTCAAATCATTTTAGCTTTAATTTTAAATAAAATGTTTCGACAAAACATTGCTGATTTATCAAAAAGATCTGTTCAGTGGTTCAAGTTATTAGGGAAGAATGTACAGAAATGACGATCTCATGAGTCTGTCGTTTCTTCGGAAAAAAAAAGAAAGAAAAGAAACTGGAGAATCAAGGGGTTACGGTTCACGGGATCTATATTTTATACGCTTAATTAGTCTCAAAAGATTGGAAACATTTGAGGGGGCTAGAATCAAAGGCAGCTAAATCCATTTTAATTATTCAATAAAAGAATAACCTGTCATTATAGGCCTTCAGTATGCTATCCATTGAGTTCTAATTCCTACTCTAAGTATTTTGAAGATTTCTTCATACAACGTTATCACCTTAAAAAAAAAAAAAAAATGTAAAATTTCAAAACATGGATTTAGCTGCCTTTGATTCTAGCCCCCTCATTTCATTTAAAGACGAACATGTGACTACACTAAACTCCTTGTACTTAATTTCAGTGAAAGAATTCTTCCTGTACTTAGTAAATCTCTCCAATAAAATAAAGCTATCCCTTACTTATATTAATCCAACTTTATCGTTAACCAGCATATTTACAATTTTATTTACTATTTCTCCTTTTTCATCAAATAATTTTCTTCTCCATCCTAAAACAATTCCATCTCCTTCTCTGGGTACGTTATAAATAGAAAGTAATTGTCATCGGATGATGTGTTGCTCATCTTATGAAAAGAAAGCGATCATTGCAGAAGAATTTCAAGACTTAAAAATAGAGAAATTGTAAATGAAATTCCTAAACTCGAATTGCGCACAATATTTGAAAATCACATAGAATTTCGTCGTATATTCGAGAAGGATCTTTTTGCTCGCGTCTGCGCAGTTGATCTCATCGAAATCTAAACACGGCTATTGTAACTAGATGGCGCAATTTTCGGTTAAGACGGGGGGGATTTCCATCAGGCATTGATTGGTGCCGTCGTCGAACCGACCAATGACATGCTGCCAAAAGCCGCCCTACGTCATTTCAGTTGTCGCGGACATTCAATATCGACGAATCGCAGATTGCGAATTTGAGTTTCGAGGGCCTGGGTTCCCTCCAGATGTTCTTTTTTCTCTCCCTTAGTTTTAAGACGAGTGACGTCATTTCTTTCCCTTCGTGACGACACACATTTCTCTCTCCCTTCACCTACAAGACGTGTGACGTCACACTGACCGTGAGCAGCTTCTGTTTCGGGGCGAACCGCGCAGAAGACTTTGACTCGTAACCGATACTCGCAGCTGCCGTCAGTCGACTACTCGCCCGCCCGTTTCTCTTCGCCTTGCCGTGCCAATCAACCCCCTCCCCCACACAAAAGCTGACGAACCCCCCGACCAACAACAGTGTCTCGAATACCGCGGCGGCCAGGTTAGGCCTAAACCTGGTGACGACAACATGGAGTTGTCGCTCGTTGGTGAGCGAGTCTTTGCGGCCGAATGTATTCAGAAGAAAAGGGTTCGAAAGGTAACCGTTTATTTCAGGCTCTGATTCCCTTAATGCATCCAAATCTACCATTTCAGTTCCACAAACAGTCCTTCTATCGATAAGCAGTGCACACACACACACACAAAAAAAACTGCTGTTGATGATCCAGTGTAGACTTAATTATTCACTATTTCTATTTCAGGGTCAAGTCGAATATTACGTGAAATGGAAAGGATGGAGCCCAAAGTGAGTAAATCCAAATACAAATTGATCATTTTCTGTATCCATTTCTGCTTTTGTGTTATCCCCCGCGAAATGTATGAGTCATAATACGCATCTCCCATACGTTGTGTGCGAGTGACTTAAGCCTCGTTCGCTCGTATTATTCTCCAATGGATTACATTTATTCTGTTACTGCTCGTGTAAATTAGCTTTCACATCATTGATTTTTGTTTTTCTTTTTGTTACAGATACAACACGTGGGAACCCGAGGAGAATATCTTGGATGCACGACTGTTAGAAGCGTTCGAAGCCAAGTGAGTATCTGATATTAAAATGGCGTAGTAGGGTCTCACTCGCTGTTGTTTTGGAAGTGGAACGAGAGTTTATTTTCTGTTCTGGCCCTTCTGTCAACTTCGGTCGGGTCAGTTCAGGCCGCCAAATCAAGTCCTCCTCCTTCTAGTCATTCGATTTTCGAGTCCAGGAAGTGAAACCCGAACCGAGAAATTATTGCCAATGGTAGATTGAGCATTACATTAGTATTTCGTTATATTTCGATAGTACCCATATAATCAAAGTTCCTGTGATGGGATTAATTAATTAAAGATCCAATAAATTATTTTAAACAATTGGATTTTAATGAAGTATTTTTCAGCATTTGTAAACAGCTGTCAAACTAAAAAAAAGAAAGAAAAAATATTTGGCATTTTTCATTTTAGATGCCAAAAATAAATTCGCCCGCGAGTTACAGAATTTTTACCCACAATTTTTATTATTATTTTCATTTATCGAATGTAATAATGCTTTTAATTAATTACTGATTTAATATACGAAGTCAGATTAAAACATTTCTGTTTTATGGTAACATATAAAAAGAAAGAATTTCACACGTTACTTTTTCAAAATAGAAGTAAATAAAAACAACATCTTTTTAACAGTGGAAAAAAAAAATTAAAAAACTGGTCGGAAATTAGGTATAATTCATTCGCAACCTTCGACTTAAACATTGGCAGTAATTGCGATCTCATTTTGGACAGGAATTGCACAACATGTGAAACAGTGGCCACTAAGCAATTAATGTATGTTAAAAAAGTGCTCAGTTTGAGTGAGGCCTTGCTATTACAGTCCATTGAAACATGACTGACAGTAAATGTTGAGTTTGTAAATAATTTTCTAAATAGCTTTAGTAAATTGCATGCTTTTTAAGTGACTATTGATTTACAAAAATAAGCTTTATTTCGATGACAGTTAACGTTTTTGTCTTATTTTCTAAGTTAATAAATTTATTTTTAATCATGTGTATTATTTGAAGATTTATTAAAACTATATATGTTGGCTTTTAAATAATATTAAATGATAGTAATTACTAAATTTATAATAGCATGATGATTACATGTAATAATAACGAAGTTACTGAGACATTAAAAAATTTAAATTAAAAGAAATTAACAAAAGTTAATGCAACGATATCATTTTCCTTATTGGAAGTGTAAATGATTTTTTTGTGTGGAGGGTTATCCAAGTTAATTCCAGGACAGCTGTTGTATTGACCTAAATGTGTCCCAGGGCTAGGGATGTTCAGTATTGTCCTATTTTCTTCCTTTAGTCAAAGAGAAAAGGAGCACCATGACCGGAAACGAGGTCCAAAGAGCCGCAAGGAGAGAACTCAGGTAAGTTCATAGTTCCAGTTAATTGAAGTAGCTCTTAAATTATGATCTAATCAGGTGTTTTGGAGAGAGATATCAAAATAGAGCATGTCATCAAAATAATTAGACATATTCTCCATGTTTATTTTTTTTTTTACTAATTAGTTATAATAAATAGTGAGAGTTTTTTTTTTTTTTTATTTTATTAGGTTTTTTTTTTTTTATTATTTTATTGCCTGGCCCAATTTATTCTTTACTCAACCCAGAACCTGATTCGATTTTTAATAAATGAAAGAGAAAATAAAAATATGGAATATATAACTTTCTGAAACTACTCTTAAACAACAAATAGAAATAATCTTTGAAATGAATTTTTTTGAATAGTTTTAATTTTTTCCCCCCTCCTAGCAGCAGATGTTGATTACATAGGTCTTGTTTCTCTGTCTTCTGGATTAAGTTGAAACTGTTTCAAATCAATTTCATTTAGGTACTTAGTATGGCTCACACATAAAATGGAACCAAAGTTTATGCAAACACTATTGGATGGTCATACAATTAAACATTTGATTTAAGTATGTTTAGTGGTAGTAAAATTTTTAAGAAACTTTGAACAATAATGCAAAAGTGACTTTTGACAGTATTGAATATTTTGCAGTAATTGAAGTTTTACATTACTTGCTTGAGCTATTTCAGGTAAATGTTATAAAAGGGAAATGTTTAGCATTTTTATTTATTTATTTATTTTCCTTAAAATATTAGGTCATTTTATCCTACAAAGTAATAAAGTATGTATAGTTTTAGGTGCATGTTTATCGTAACAGGATCATTGATGATATAGCTAGCATTTATAGAAAAATGTCAGTTATTATTTATTAATATTAGTTTTAGTTCACTAATCTACTAAAAATTGGAATAACTAATTTCAGTGAAAAGAATGTTTTGATCATATTTAAAGCCATAGCACACAGAGAAGGAGTTATAAATAGTTATTTTGTGGTATACTCCCACTAATCCTACAGGAGTCTAAATATTTTGGGGATGGGGCAGTTGAGTGATCAAACTCCATAGCTAACTTTTGTAGCACATCATCACTTTTAATTCATAACTAAAAGAGGGCAGTTTGCTACGAAGATTACTAAAATTATTAGTTTAGCAAGTTTATCCTGAACTAGCTACTGATTGAAATTCAGAAGTAAGGTTATTTTGAAGAAAAAAGGTTCAAACTAACATATTATTAATTAACATATAACCAATAAGGTTAGAAATAATTAATAACTGAAGCCGTGAGATGCATATTCTTGGAGGATGTTTTCCTTATCTTTTATAGTAACAGTTAGCTTTTGATTTTTCACTTGCAGAAGAAAAAGAAAAAAACTTTTAAATGTAGGATGGAATATAATAAAATGTGCTTTGGCCCCAAGTAAAATGAAATGTAATTTGTAGCATTTAAATTGCAAAATACGAAATCTGGTAGAAAATATATAGTAAAATCCATACATAGAAGAAATTAAAGATTTTAATCTTTACTTAATGTTATCATAGTTAAAATTAGTTGATATTAAATAATATTGCACATTTCAATATTGAAATCTACATTAAGCAGTTCATAACTCGACAATGCAAACAAAACATGAGTTCATGAGAAGAAATGAAACTGTTTCATTGTTAGTTTCCATTTCTTTATATCGTTAGCATCAGCTCTTGAGTTTATCACTAGAGATTTTTCCTTATCACTTTGTTTTGAAAGTTGAATGATCAACTTTTGCACTTTTTCAACTCATAAAATAGGAATTTCATAGCTATTTAACATATGTATATTATTAATGTTGAATATTGAATTAAGACCATCACAGTTAAAAAGCATTTATGTGAAAATTAAAAAATAATAGAATACGCTAGTACTTTCGGAGTAGTCTGTGCTTGACAACAGAGCATAAACCACTCCGAAAGTACTAGTGTATTTTATTATTTTTAATTTGCACATAAATGTTCTTAACTGTGATGTTTGGTGGCCTTAATTCATTATTCACTCAAAAACAGGAATTTGGTTGTCAATCCCTGATCATTCATTTTTTCCCTCCCCCCTCCAAAATAAAATTCATAAGACTAAAAACTTTGCATTGCTATCCTCTGCCGTACATGGTTCCTCCAAGTGCTTTATCAGCCTAAGTGGAAAAGGATTAACTTTCTTTGCATTTCATGGAGTCCAGTGATTTGATCAATTCTTCAGTTCCACTGTTAATATTTTCATAAGTTAAAGTAAATAAACTAAAGAATTAGAGTTAGGAGTTTTTTTTTTTGTCTAAATTCAATTGAAACTTTAACTTTCATTTGAATTGAATTAAGAGTCATTACAAATTTATTATCCCAGAAGTGAGGTGATCGTTTCGAAATGAAATAAGTTTGAAACCAAATTTATGCATTTATGAGTGAGAACTTAATATGCATCGATGAACTAAAGATAACAGTTGAGTGTAAAATGCAAATGCTTGATGAAAAAAATAGAAAAAAAATTCTATTTTTGAAAATCTGAAAGTTTCGAAATGCTTAGCATATTTAAGTGAGACGCTCACACATATAGGACAAGACGAAGGGAAGGTTAACCGTACTGTTGGATATTCAATCACACATGTTCAATTGGCTTTTGCATATACTTCTTTCCTACATTTCATGCATCGAAATTTTACTGGTTTTACGCATGATCTTCCCATAGAATTTGGGATTTTGATTGGACTATCAAATAAAATTTCACACAAATAGTGCATTGCTATATTGAAGAGATAAAAGAAAAATCTGCCTCATAGAATTCTTTTAATTTCCTAAATATTAAAGTGTCTCGTATAAATGCTGTATTAATGGCCTAAATTTTGTTTTAGATGGGATATAAAAGCTTAATGGTTCTGAGATTCAAAGCAATAACTAAACCGTTGAATGAATCTGAACAAAACATTTCTCTTTTTTTTTTTTTTCTCTTAATTTGCTCGATCATTCTTTGCAAACTTTATTTAGTTAATTTTATATTCACCAAACAAAAGTGCCCATTGCCTTTCTTAGGTTTGGGTGCAAAATATTATGTCTTGAAAAATAAGTATCAATGTCAATAAATACTTTATTTGATATAAGGGAGACTATATTCCTAGCTCTGAAGAATACAAATATGTAATTACAAACATTTGTAATTTATATGAAAAAAAAAATCTTGAAAACATTTTATTTTCTCAAAAATATTTTGTATTGGTTGCATAGAATGTGAATAGAATTACTCGTGTTCATGGGAATGGAGGCAACACCTTTGAAGTCGTGTGGGATGTTGCTGGTTTTTTTTTTTGTATATGTGACGAGTTCCTTTGCATAATGAATTTTACATAGTTGGTGAAATTGGTATAACTTTAGTTATAGAAAAAATGAGTTGGGAATACGAAAAGCACTTTCATAGTGTGAATGTACAATGTAAAAGTAGCAGACTGGGTACAGAAGTTAAATCTTGAAGACTGCCTATATGTCAAAAAGGTTTTTTGTGTTAGTTCGTTTTATTTTTTAGTGATAAGTACAGTGTTCTAAACAACGCTTGAATAAAATTATGTATTATCTAAAAAAAACAAAAAAAAAAAAAACAGAAATTGATGATTTTGATCCTGTTTCTGAATTTTGTTGATTCAACCCCTTTTTTATTTTTTCATGTTAAATGATCAAAATAATTAGTAATATTGTAATTTCAGGCAACTAAAAAAAGAAATATAGTATACTCTCGATATCTCGAAAACCTTGATATGTCGAAAAATTATTTTTCCCCTTGATATTACATATTCATCTAATGCTAATTTTAATTCTTATGTCGAAGATTTTTCACTCAAAACCTGTTATGTCGAAAAAATCGCCGTTCAGTTATGTCGAAGCAAATAGATTTTCAATTAAATGTAATTATTTTCGACTACTTTAAAAATTAAAATTATCAACGCTGTATTTATACTTATTCTCATCTATCAAGAGTCTAATTTTTAGAATATTATTCCGTATCTTGTGTTTTTACATGAATTTTTATGTTTTGGTTATGACCTTGTTATCTCGAAAACTCGCTATCTCGAATTTTTTTTCGTGTTCCTCCGACTTCGAGATATTGAGAGTATACTGTAATTGTGCTTCATTTAATAGGACACTTAATTTGGTCCTTAGATATTTATTACTTCTACTAAGTATATAATAAAATAGTTGCATTATCATTGCATTTCAGGTTCTGATTGATAACATGTTGTCAGAAAGTCAGGAAAACTGTGTATAGATAATTTCAATGTTTGTTTCAAACAGGAGAACAAAAGCAATACACAGCAAACTTGCATTTATTCATTCATTCACCTTTACGCACTATCAAAGAAAGTTCCAAAGATGGTAAAGAAAAAGAAAAATAGAAATAAATAAAACGCACTTACTTACAAACATCCCGGCCCCTATACGCACGCATCAAAGAACACAAACAGGCCTTCAAAAACACTGATCCGACAGGCTCATACACTGTTACTCACTTTAAAGAGACAGGACACACCCCCAATTTCTCAGCTGCTAAACCCCTTTCCCACCATAATAGACTTTCCCACCGTCTCCCAGCTGAATCTTTCTATATAATTCAGCTTAAAGCTTACAACCCAATAACCGGCGGGCAAAACGCCCGTCACTATTGCTAAACTCTCTTAATCCTCTTACTTCCCTCACTTTCAACATACCTTCCCTCATCATCTCGTCCTAAATGTTTGTGTGTATGTCCTATATGTTTGTGCCGTCCCTGATGAAGGAATACGCACAGTATTCCAAAACTGTCGGATTATTACCATATATATTTCTCTCAACTATTTGTAAGCAAGTGTGTTTTATTTATTTTTATTTTTCTTTATTTCATTCAACGCACGTTAAGACTTCTTTTACAATTATCTACTGAAAATACTTAATCTGATGGGTCTATTGCTTTTTAATTTGAACAGATTTCTATTAATTTATATATTACTTATTGCTACCTGTAATAATAACCTTAGTACTGTAGTAGTTTCAGGCATACAAACCTCTCTGTAGGAAATTCTTTTCAGTGTGACAGCATCCAATGAAAGCAGATTTTCAAAAAGTAAATGAAATCTAACGGAAGATTCAGATGTTAAATAGCTTTAAATCCAAAGGCTAACAGAGAAAAGGGCTACAGAATTGTTGATATGAGCAATGCAAGAAAATAAAAAGATAAATAGCCTGAACTGTTTCATATTTAGAACAAATCTGAGAAATGTTATTTACATTCAGGATTCTTTAATACTGTTTAGGCTTAAGTGTTTTTTTGTTTGTTTTGGTGAGAAACAACTTGTCCCCAAGTTAAAGAATGTTTGTCAACTTAGTAGCAATCTTTTCTTGCTGCTTAGGATATTTATTATTTTCCATTTCCATCTCAGCTTTTGATTTCCTCAAACCACTTTAGTGTTTTAATTTTGTTTTGTTTCCTTTTTAAATCTTATTTTTTTGCAGTCCTATCTATCATTGAAGTCCTTGAATTTCCACTTTGTACAGTTTGGCCGGGAAATTTCCTTAAATTGGTAGTCTTATTTTAAGAAATATTTACATATTAAGTGTCCAATGCGTCTGTGTGTTCGCCATCATGCTGTACACACAAGTTCTTATGCCGCCACATCCTACTTGACATTTTTTGGAGCATGTCCGGTGTGATGGTTCGAAATGACGTCCTGAACTGCATTGCTCAATTCTTCATTTTTAGCATAACGACATTCAGAGTCATAGGCCTTGATGATTCCCCACAATCTGTTGTTAGGACTTCGTGGTGGTCATTTCAATGGAGCTGGTGATGCTGGAGTACTGCAACCAATCCAGAGTCCTGGAAAATGTTCTTGAAGAAGCACGCGCACAGTAAGAACGAAGTTGGCAGGTGCCCATCCTGCTGTAGTCATACATGTTCCATGATACCTGCGTCTTCAAACTGTGGGATTAACCATGTTTGTAACATGTGAATAAGTTTTGCCATTAACATGACCATCAAAAAAATATGGTCCAAACAAATGGGGATATGGAAACTTCTCGACCACACTGAATTGTGTTGTGGGAAGTGTTTTTTGCTGTATTTCATATCATGAATTTTTGTTTTTATATAGGGAGTTATGTCATTTTTAATTGACTTACAATCAAAAGTTATGAATTAAGTTTTAAAAAAAATTAACAAATAGGTAACAGGGCATTGTTTTATTATTATTTTATAGTAGTACTAATTGTCGGTATACTTGGTGTACAAAAAAACCTGCTTTTGATCTTGGAAATGTGTTGCTTTAAAGGAACAGATTGACTTTCAGTTGTTGGTTTTGTAATTTTGTTGTTTTCATTTTTTTTTTTTTTTTTAAAGTAAGGTGCCATTATTCTTAGATTGACCTGATATCTGAATCTTTACTTAAAAGCGTTACTTAAAAAAAAATACTGTTATTTGGTCCTTGACTTTCTTCACTCAGTCTTTGATTAAAAGAAGCAGGATTCTTTTGAGACCTCATTATTGTAACAAAGGAAATATATAAAACGAGGAAGCACTTGAGAGAAGATTATTAAAAATTAAATGAAATAGAATGTTAGTTTCATTTAATTAATGGAAAAAATATTGAAATCACTGACAGGAGACCGAAGAGATTAAATGAGAAGTAAATTAATACATTTGAGTCTTTGTATCTATAAAATCTTGTTTTTATTTGGTTTGTAATAATTTCCTAACTCTTAGTAAGAAGTTATGAACTCTTGAAATCCTGAACTTTTTAAATGTTTGAGAAGAATTGCTATTCATGTTTGGAGCTTCTATTAAAATTCACAATAGATTCATAAGTTAAATCCAAAAAGTAATTATATTTAGGAAGCAAGAGATTTTCTTTTACATTTGTGTGATATTGAAGTAGAAAGTTTTTATTACAATTTACATTTGTTCAGGTGTTGCTTTAAATTAACCACTGCTGCAGGGTTTTATCAAAAGCTAATTAATATTTGAAATAAAAATTTATTGATGCAATACATAGTTGATCTTTGGATCATATATTGATGATAATCTTCTGTTTGATTGTAAAGTATAGACAAAGAGCCTTCCTGTATTTTATAAGTGTGTGAAGGACACATGTTTGGGATTAATTCAGAAAATAAGTTCAATACAAAAAATCAGTTCAGTTTTCCTGTTCTATCCACATTGCTGCCATTTCTCTGTTTATCTTAGTTGATACCATCCAGTACAATACTCGTTATCATAAATAAAAGCAAGGCTTGACATAGCCACTGTTGTGTTTAATGGTGTATATTTTAAGATGCATTTGAGGTGAGGCTGAAGCTGATTGAGGAACTTCCATGTTAATTGATTTGTAGCCAATCCTTAATATCCATATTTTATACACTGTTATATTGACAGAAATTTTAACAAGCAACATTGTAATAGCTGGAAAACTAGTAATTTACAAGTAACAGATCAAGCTGCTTCGTTTGAAATAAATGTTTTTTGATAATACTATTACTAATAATTAGATTTGTAGCAGAATTGAACTGAATGGAGTGGCACAGATGCAGTATTATTCTGGGAATCGAAGTATTTCAGAAGAATAAAGATCATTTATATCCTCAGTACAAACACTTAATGCACTATGGATTACATTAGCCATGGAGAATAAACATGGTTCTTAAAATATAATTCTTGTCTTTTTTTATTTCTTTTTTTTTTGCGAAATAAAAGATTAAAGAATCTCTTATTTAATCCCAGACTATCAAAAGCTTTCTAATATTTTTAGATTTCTAAATACAAAAAATTGATTTTTCATTGATTTTTATCGTTGACGTTCTTTTGTTGTTTAATTATTTTTTTATCTTATAATCCACATAAAGTATTTCGAACAGGTTCTGTCTCTTGATGTTCTACTATATGGTTACACATTAAATATCTTGCAGTGGATAGTTGTTGGCTAGTTTACTTTAACTCTGTGACATGAATATGTATTAATTCCATTAGTGTTTTTTGGCAAAGAAATTTCTTCAGTTTAAGTATTTTGATAATTAAACCAAGAGGCTGTTGTAAAATTTGTAGCATTCAAAAATTTTTTTTTTACTTTTTCAGAAGACTTACAGATTTTGACTTTCAAATAATATGAATGTCTGTTGCTTTATATTGTATGAGGGTGGTTTTTATAGCTAGTATTAGTTTGAATAGGACTCTGATTAGTGATTTATAAGTTGTCATTTGAACTTTTGATAATTAAGTATCACAACTGATTTAACTGATATTAAGTGTTTGGAAACTACAGAATTTGCCATTAGAGAAGTTGTTCACGTTATGTTTACCTTTATTTAACTGATATTGTTGTTTTGTACTTGACAGACTTGATTCTTGAAACAGAACTCCTGAAACTAATTTTGTAACTCATTGGTATTTACACAAAGACTTTTCAGAAATGAAAATTACAGTTTTAACAAAACTGTTTTAATTCACAATAATTCAGAATTGCTCAGGGGCATTGGAAATGTTTGGTGGAATTCTCCAGAATTGCTTACAGTTCAATCCATGCCCTAATGCGGTTGCTTAGTATATTCTTGAACATAAACAGCAATGAAATAAAAATCATTGTAATGAGATAAGAAATTACTGCTACCATGCTGCCTAAAAATTCTCAGGATAGGCTATTCTGCATGGCTTAAAAAGTGAAATGATATTGGAAATTTGTAGCCTACATGACGAAAATGACTACGAAAAGGAATTCCTTTTGAAGTTTTAAGATATTGTAGTTATAAATAGTAAGGAATTTCATTCAACAAAATGGCAACCAAGGAAGGAAAGAGAAAGGATTTCGCACCCGAACTGTCGCCGGCAAGAGACTGGGATGGCTGTTTCATCCTCTTTAGGACACATCAGTCAGCCAAACTCCATGTTGATAGACCCAGAAAATATAAAAATACACAATAATATAAAAAATGCCAATTCCTTGTCCTGCATTCTGCTAGGCAAAAAAGGAATTTAATGAAAGCATTAACTTTTTTCACCTTCTGGGCCTGTCATCGGTGGAGTTTGCTGTCGGACGAGTCCTAAAGAGGAGGAAACGGCCGTCCCAGTCTCTCGCCAGTGACAGCTCAGGGTGCAAAATCCTTTCTGTTTCCCTTATGCCTTCCTTGGTGGCCATTATATTGTAGTTATCTTAATGCAAGTGAAATAAGAGTGAAGTGTAAAGAGAAGAGGAGAATCGCTTTGAACCATTTGTAATGACTTGGAGTGAGTTTTGGATCTTCTGAGTTATCCTGACTGATAAGACATGAAACATTGAAACAGATGTGTCCTGGGATGTTTAAAAGATCTTTTAATGCTTCTAGAAGATGCAGTCGTGGAGTAAAAGAGTGGAAGTAAACAGAGAGTAACTTGTTTCTGTTTATCTTTAATTTCATCGCTATTTCTTAAAAATGTGTGCACCAGTTAAGAATGGAAGAATATTAGATCATAGCATATGATCAGCCAACTGTTTCATTTGCCACTTCATCTGTATTAAGATCTCTGCAGTATTAATAATGATGGTTTGTCTCTTTCAAACCTTCCTTTTGAGTTAATTTAAATAAATTGAAGGTTTTCTGTTTAATTCGTACACCTCAACAGTCTTGCTTTCTTTTCAGATGTTGAAAATGTTGACAGATAAGTTGAATGTATAAATATTTTTAATTTTATTTCACTAGTTCTCATGTTAGGCAGAAGCATTGCCTTAACCCTTTGAGTACCAATATGGCATACTGAATATGCCATGAAAATTGCATCAGCATGTACATATATGATGAACATGAAGGGTTAAATGTTTCTTTGGCACCCTTAGCACACCAGTGGCACTTCGTAACACCCTCTTCCCTCTGCATTAATGAATACATGGATTAGGTGAACAGCACAGATCAGCTATTGAAGTCCTATGAAATTACTTGTACATGAAATAATGTAATGAACAACTGATACTGCATTTCATTCATCTTGTATTTCTCAACATTTTTTATAATCAACAATAAGAATGATGGCACAAAATCCTTTCTGTAGTTTCAGTATGATACAATCGCTGTGCTTTTTATATGGAAGAGATGTAGAAACTGATGTTCCTAAGAAAGAGGACATTACCAGACTGACAGCACTTCACTTCCCCAACTCCAGCCAAAGAAAAATCACGAGTTTGCAACAAAGAAGGTGTTTGTGTCACTACTTTAGCTATCCATTCAAACAAGACTGTGTTATTTCCCTTATTTTCAGAACTACTATTCTTATGATAGTTGCAAGAAAATGTCATACGTAGTCGGTGCATAGTTTAAGCTTACATTGTAACAAAAATAGTAACACTAACAAAAATTACGACTAGATTATGAAAATCAGTTTACCCAATTTCTCAAAAGTTTATATACTATCTGTGTTAAAATAAATAGTTACTAGTAAGCTGAGCGTTTTCTGTAGTCACTCATTTTTGTAGATTTCGACTGGGCACAGAGCAGTTCAAATGCATTGGCAGCAAAGGGGTTAATCTTCAAGGATTGACATTTCCTGTATGGTGTAATATTTGTTTTCCATTTAATATTTTTAAGAAGTAAAATGTCAAACAAGATCCAAGCCTTTATGCCTATCTTTGATTTTTAACTACTGTATCAGCAGATCCATGTTGGAAATTCTTCATAGCGTTGAATACTAAGGATAATTATACTAGTATTAGTAATCTTATTCTCTGCCATAACTGCAGTGGCTGTGATTCTAATATGCAAGTGAGCTAAATTCATGAAGAGATACATAATTAATTGTGTAGTAACTTGACATCATCATGAAAAAAACATCTGAATTTAAATCTGATTTCTGAACAAGCCAACAGATTCATACAAGTTATATTTTAGTAAGAGTTTCTACAATTTTCTTAAAATAGATATTCCAAATTTACATTATATAATGTTCAAAAGATTCAATAAAAGAAAGATACTACATGTATAGCATTTCTGAAATGTGTTACAAGACTCTTTTCAGATGGTTGAACAAATGTTTAACATTGTAAGATTCTGTAAGTAAACTCATTGGATACTATAGCATTGTTCAGTCATGTTGATGTTCCATGGCTTTCTATCAAGATATTGGAACTGTTTCCTTAGGATGGAAATTTCAAAAATGTTTTGAAGTGGGAATTTATTGCAAATTGAGGATGGTTGTCTTAAAACAAGGCATTTGATCCCCTTCTCCTATTTTTCCACTAATTCATTTAAGAAAAAAACTGAAACATGGAAAAAAAAATAAAAATAAATAGATTTCAGTATATTTTGTTTTTATTTGCGACTTGTCAACAGGAATCTGAGATATGTTTCATCCTTATTAGGACTCATGAGCCAGATTTACCCACATTGATGATCAACTCAAAAGCATAAAAGGTTATTGGGAATGCTCCCTCTCCCAGGAGTGGGATTCTACAAAATAAACAACAATAAGAGATGATGTTTGGCTGAGATTTTGATGCTGTACTGATTATTGATTTTCTTATTGTTTGTTTTTGTGGTCCTCAGGGTGGGAGTAATCGCGATAGACTTTCAGGCCTTTGAGTTAGTATGAGTAAATCTGACCGATGAGTCCTAATAAGGACGAAACAGTTGTCTCAGATTCCCGTTGACGATAGTTTGAGGTGTGAATGGAAAATTGTATAATCTCATTCCAGTGAAAATTTGTTTTAAAAAGATTATCTCTGAACAAATAATTGATAGGCTATACTGTTGCCTCTCTTGATAAGATTATTCCAGTGTTCATAGTCCTGCTGTTTTCCATTGGTGAATTTTTATTCATCTATCTCCATCTTTATTATTTATTTCTTCTTTGGGGTCTTTCTTCCAGGCGTTATTGGTTCTACTATGGGTACTACTAAGTAGTCTGTTGACTCTTGGTCTAGGAATCTTCTGATTATTCTGCAAGTATTGAGAATCATTGCCTTCTGACATTCCTCGTATGTGTTCTCTGGAAGTTCCAATTATCTGCAGGCTATAATGAAGAACCTTAGGAATTATTCTGTTACAGGGATTAGTACAACTGTTCATCTTCACCTTCAAATTCATGTTTTAGTACTTTGTATTTGACTACTTTCTCCTTTTGTATCTTCTGAAGATTTGAGTCAATGACTTGAAGAAGTGTCGACTTTACAGATGTGAAACCATGGTGTATTTAACGTTTTAATCATGTAAATTTTAATTGTAAATAGCCTTATTTTAAATAAGTTTTTAAAATTCCTCTTTTGTATGCATTAATTTAATAGTATTAGTTTAAACAGGTGCATCGGCTTATTGGTTTTTATAATTCAAACATTTTCATTGCATTTAAAATAAGGATGCTTAAAGAAGAATTTGTTTTTATTAAAATCACTGAAATTAAAAGGATTCCATCACACATAAAAAAATGTTTTAGAAATTGAAAAAAATATATTGTTAACTTGTTGTTGAATATGTATTTTGATGGAGTAATTTTATCCAGTTGTTGACTTGAATGATCAGTTGAGTTTCAGCTAATGTTTCAAAGATGAAGGATTGCTTTCGTTTAATGAATACCAGTTCCCATATAGTAATCGAATACAGAAGAATTTAACAGTCCATGCATTCATATAATAAGCATTTATAAAAATAATAATCTATTTTTAAAGAAGTCTTAGTTGCAGAATTGGGTTAGTAGTAGATCATATGAGTTGCTATATTAACAGCCTTGTGTCAGCAAGGATTTTTCATGAAGAAAAACTTAATCTATTTATTTATCATAGAATAGTTTTGAGGTTTAAAGCACTTCCTGTATTTTGAGGACATGATCTGCAAGAATTTATGTAGAAGTTCTTAAATCGAACTAGAATTGATATTTATTGTTGAAGGCTAATGTATTAGGTTCATTTAATTGGTTAGAAACAAATAAACTCTTCATTAGACAGAAAATCACTTGAATGGAAAAAAAAAAAAAAGAATGAATTTGTATTTGATCTTCTTTCTTTGGCAAACATATTAGTCAAAATATGTATATCCTCAAGCTACATTTTTATTTAAGCAAACAGCCGAAGGTTTATTTAAGCAGGTCTCTTAGAAATAAGGAATAATAATAATAATAAAATTGATTGCTAATTGCAGTGAAGATAGATTAAATGGTCTCTCTATCTCTATCTCTCTCTCTCCTGAGTCGAAAAGATTAATTCTGCAAAATCCAAAGTGTTAATCATTTTTATTAGATAATAATATGGATCTAAAAGTTAAGAATTATTAGTTACGATAAGTGCATAGTGCATAGACACTTCTGTGTTTTCTTTGCTTACTACTTTATTACAAATTTAAAAAGTTGTCTTAATTTCTTACTTGTCCACTGCTGCCTTAAGGTTATGTGGTGCAATTATTCAGTAATTACACAGCAGTTGGATCCTTATCAGTTGCAAACATTTATAATAAGCTAACACAGCTTTTATAATAAGCTCTTGGTTTTACATTTTATGTTTGGGGATCTTTGAAGCCCTTATTTTTAATCGAAGAAGCTTTGCAAAGTAAATAAACCTTCCTTTTATGGTGGAAGGAAAATAAATAAGAATGTTTTAATTATTTAGAATAATAAAGAAGATAAATATTAATAAAAAGAGTGTATGAAAAATTAAAACTCTCACAAAATTAATTAAAATTCTATTGAATAATCCTTGACTTTTTTTTTTCCTAATTTATAAAATATGTCTAACCTGCAAGTATAAAGAAAATTACTTGTTGGGATGAGGCCAGGCAAGATTTTAATTAATGTCTATATTTTAGGAATTCATTTTAAGATATTTATTATCCTTTATTGTTAAATGTTGATATTTATTTTTTATCACTTTCAGGAAGCACCACCAGCAGAAGCAGCTGAAACAAAATCTGATACAAAGACTGAGAAACCAACCACCTCAGAGACAAAGGAGGCTCCAGCAGAAGCGGAGGAGTCCCAGGTGGTGAGTGACAGAGCTGCATCGCCTAGTGTTGGCAGTCCCTCCACTTCCTCTACTCAGTCTGCAGCAGCAACAACAGCAGCACCACCAGTATTGACTCCTGTGAGTCCAGTCAGTCGGTCGTCCAATGCTAGTGGAGAGCAAAGTGATAAGCCTGTGCGTCCCAAGGAAGCGCAGAAGCGGAAGGCTGAGTCCCATGTGCCAAAAGATACAGCGAGGACAGCCACCAATGGTATTGCAAGTGCAGCAGTAAGTATTAAACAGGCAGAAAAGGTTTCTTCTCCAGATCAGGGTCCTCCTGAAAAAGTATTGAAACTAAGTCGAGTGCTGCCTTCCAATACTGAAACTTCAGACAATAAATCGACAGCCACTACACAGACTCCTAGTGTCAAGAGATTAACAGAATCAAGCCCCAAACTGGTGACTAAAGAGACAACTATCACTGCAATTCCTGCATCTTCAAAAGCCACTCAGGCACCCCCTCTCATCCGAATCAGTTCACCCCAACCTCCCCCAACTGCTCCCCCACCCATAGCCCCTGTGGAATCATCAGTTGCAGCCAACACAGTCATCCCTCCCACATCCCCTTCTCCAGCCACTGCGGCCAAAGCCCCCACCCCAACACCAGAACCTGATTCTAATGACAAAACCAACACTCCTTCAGCAGCAGGAATTGGCAGCAAAGCATCAGTTGTCACGTCATCCACACAGCGCTCACCATCACCAGCGGCCCCTTCCTTACAGCCGTCGGCATTGCCAAACGAAGATGTGAATGGCAGTGCTACAAATTCTGATCAAGAAAATCACCTCGATGACAAGGGAGAATTGAGGGTGAATGGACCACAACGGAGAGAAACTCCTCCACTTCCCCCACCAGTCATACCTCCGCCATCAGAGTATTGGCACAAACAAAACCCACTAGTTGATCAGATTTTTATAACTGATGTTACAGCAAATTTTTTAACAGTAACAGTTCGTGAATGCAAAACACGAAATGGATTTTTCAGGGATCGAGGTGGCAATGAAGCAGATAATCTCAAGTGATTAAAAGTAAAATGTGTGAGATTAAAAAAATAATAATAAAGAACAATCTTAATAAGGTAATTAAGATGCAGAATTGAGAATATAGTTTTAAGGAAAATAAAATAATTCTCAAGGCATTGTGTATACCCCAAATCTGTCATTCCGCCTTCGTCTGCCTAAATTACTTGAAAAACTTTTTTTTAGTTAAAAAGTTTATAAATATATATATATAAATCTATATTTATATATTTGGGGACTGGAGTTGTAAACAGTTTATATGTGGTGAAAAGAAAAACAAACAACACTTATAATCTATTATGCTTGGATTTACAGTTTTACATGATGCAAGAAGTGCTTTTTATTTCTGTTAAAATAAATTATATATTTTCGAAATATTTTTGTGAAAGAAACTTTTGAGTATTTTTTGACTGCTGTATTAAATGTAGTCATTAATTGAGTATATAAAAGAGTACATTGTAGAGTCATTTACAGGACTGCATGCTTAAACTTACAGCAAGAATTACAAAGCTTAAGTTGGGTCAAGGATTCGGGTAACAAAAAATAAAGAAAGAAAAGCATTAAAAAAAAATTCCTTAAGGAAGAAAAATGTTTTGTTTTGTTTTTTAAAATCAATGCAGCAGCAAAGTATAAGAGTTAAGTACAAAGTATATATATATATATATATTGTTTAATAAATTTATTTCTCTTCCCCATTTGACCAGGTAGAGATATTAGATGATATAGTTTATTTTTAGTTTCTATTAATCAACTTTTATTTTATGTACAGTTCCGCACTGAATGCCTAAAGTTGTACACCAAGGGATTATGGGGGATTTTGAATGCATGGATCAATAAATGCAAATGAATCACTTGACATTTTTTGTTTGGTCTTCTTTGTTAATATTATTTCATTTTATTTTGGAAGTTAGTTTCCCTTCAACTAGAATCTAATGTTAAAACATCAATAGTGGGTATAAATTAGAAAATTGAATTCATAAAAAAAGTTTCAACAACCCTAGAATAGTCCAGAATATTCTTTGAATCTGCTCCGTTCCTGAATGATTTCATCTTTCCATTTTTATTCCCTCCTCAAGCAAGACATTCTCAAAAATCTCAAGATATGAATTGTTACAGAATACGATTAAACAGAAGAATAAAAATATTGAGAAACCATTAAAAT
>JAFIDM010081579.1:16887-48564 GCA_023159025.1 Thereuonema tuberculata | reverse complement strand
ATTTTAATGGTTTCTCAATATTTTTATTCTTCTGTTTAATCGTATTCAGTAAGAATTCATCTGGAGATTTTTGAGAATGTCTTGCTTGAGGAGGGAATAAAAATTGAAAGATGAAATCATTCAGGAACGGAGCAGATTCAAAAGATATTCTGGACTATTCTAGGGTTGTTGAAACTTTTTTATGAATTCAATTTTCTAATTTATACCCACTATTGATGTGTTAACATTAGATTCTAGTTGAAGGGAAACTAACTTCCAAAATAAAATGAAATAATATTAACAAAGAAGACCAAACAAAAAATGTCAAGTGATTCATTTGCATTTATTGATCCATGCATTCAAAATCCCCCATAATCCCTTGGTGTACAACTTTAGGCATTCAGTGCGGAACTGTACATAAAATAAAAGTTGATTAATAGAAACTAAAAATAAACTATATCATCTAATATCTCTACCTGGTCAAATGGGGAAGAGAAATAAATTTATTAAACAATATATATATATATACTTTGTACTTAACTCTTATACTTTGCTGCTGCATTGATTTTAAAAAACAAAACAAAACATTTTTCTTCCTTAAGGAATTTTTTTTTAATGCTTTTCTTTCTTTATTTTTTGTTACCCGAATCCTTGACCCAACTTAAGCTTTGTAATTCTTGCTGTAAGTTTAAGCATGCAGTCCTGTAAATGACTCTACAATGTACTCTTTTATATACTCAATTAATGACTACATTTAATACAGCAGTCAAAAAATACTCAAAAGTTTCTTTCACAAAAATATTTCGAAAATATATAATTTATTTTAACAGAAATAAAAAGCACTTCTTGCATCATGTAAAACTGTAAATCCAAGCATAATAGATTATAAGTGTTGTTTGTTTTTCTTTTCACCACATATAAACTGTTTACAACTCCAGTCCCCAAATATATAAATATAGATTTATATATATATATTTATAAACTTTTTAACTAAAAAAAAGTTTTTCAAGTAATTTAGGCAGACGAAGGCGGAATGACAGATTTGGGGTATACACAATGCCTTGAGAATTATTTTATTTTCCTTAAAACTATATTCTCAATTCTGCATCTTAATTACCTTATTAAGATTGTTCTTTATTATTATTTTTTTAATCTCACACATTTTACTTTTAATCACTTGAGATTATCTGCTTCATTGCCACCTCGATCCCTGAAAAATCCATTTCGTGTTTTGCATTCACGAACTGTTACTGTTAAAAAATTTGCTGTAACATCAGTTATAAAAATCTGATCAACTAGTGGGTTTTGTTTGTGCCAATACTCTGATGGCGGAGGTATGACTGGTGGGGGAAGTGGAGGAGTTTCTCTCCGTTGTGGTCCATTCACCCTCAATTCTCCCTTGTCATCGAGGTGATTTTCTTGATCAGAATTTGTAGCACTGCCATTCACATCTTCGTTTGGCAATGCCGACGGCTGTAAGGAAGGAGCCGCTGGTGATGGTGAGCGCTGTGTGGATGACGTGACAACTGATGCTTTGCTGCCAATTCCTGCTGCTGAAGGAGTGTTGGTTTTGTCATTAGAATCAGGTTCTGGTGTTGGGGTGGGGGCTTTGGCCGCAGTGGCTGGAGAAGGGGATGTGGGAGGGATGACTGTGTTGGCTGCAACTGATGATTCCACAGGGGCTATGGGTGGGGGAGCAGTTGGGGGAGGTTGGGGTGAACTGATTCGGATGAGAGGGGGTGCCTGAGTGGCTTTTGAAGATGCAGGAATTGCAGTGATAGTTGTCTCTTTAGTCACCAGTTTGGGGCTTGATTCTGTTAATCTCTTGACACTAGGAGTCTGTGTAGTGGCTGTCGATTTATTGTCTGAAGTTTCAGTATTGGAAGGCAGCACTCGACTTAGTTTCAATACTTTTTCAGGAGGACCCTGATCTGGAGAAGAAACCTTTTCTGCCTGTTTAATACTTACTGCTGCACTTGCAGTACCATTGGTGGCTGTCCTCGCTGTATCTTTTGGCACATGGGACTCAGCCTTCCGCTTCTGCGCTTCCTTGGGACGCACAGGCTTATCACTTTGCTCTCCACTAGCATTGGACGACCGACTGACTGGACTCACAGGAGTCAATACTGGTGGTGCTGCTATTGTTGCTGCTGCAGACTGAGTAGAGGAAGTGGAGGGACTGCCAACACTAGGCGATGCAGCTCTGTCACTCACCACCTGGGACTCCTCCGCTTCTGCTGGAGCCTCCTTTGTCTCTGAGGTGGTTGGTTTCTCAGTCTTTGTATCAGATTTTGTTTCAGCTGCTTCTGCTGGTGGTGCTTCCTGAAAGTGATAAAAAATAAATATCAACATTTAACAATAAAGGATAATAAATATCTTAAAATGAATTCCTAAAATATAGACATTAATTAAAATCTTGCCTGGCCTCATCCCAACAAGTAATTTACTTTATACTTGCAGGTAGACATATTTTATAAATTAGGAAAAAAAAAAGTCAAGGATTATTCAATAGAATTTTAATTAATTTTGTGAGAGTTTTAATTTTTCATACACTCTTTTTATTAATATTTATCTTCTTTATTATTCTAAATAATTAAAACATTCTTATTTATTTTCCTTCCACCATAAAAGGAAGGTTTATTTACTTTGCAAAGCTTCTTCGATTAAAAATAAGGGCTTCAAAGATCCCCAAACATAAAATGTAAAACCAAGAGCTTATTATAAAAGCTGTGTTAGCTTATTATAAATGTTTGCAACTGATAAGGATCCAACTGCTGTGTAATTACTGAATAATTGCACCACATAACCTTAAGGCAGCAGTGGACACTCCGTAAGAAATTAAGACAACTTTTTAAATTTGTAATAGTAGTAAGCAAAGAAAACACAGAAGTGTCTATGCACTATGCACTTATCGTAACTAATAATTCTTAACTTTTAGATCCATATTATTATCAAATAAAAATGATTAACACTTTGGATTTTGCAGAATTAATCTTTTCGACTCAGGAGAGAGAGAGATAGAGATAGAGAGACCATTTAATCTATCTTCACTGCAATTAGCAATCAATTTTATTATTATTATTATTCCTTATTTCTAAGAGACCTTCTGCTTAAATAAACCTTCGGCTGTTTGCTTAAATAAAAATGTAGCTTGAGGATATACATATTTTGACTAATATGTTTGCCAAAGAAAGAAGATCAAATACAAATTAATTCTTTTTTTTTTTTTTCCATTCAAGTGATTTTCTGTCTAATGAAGAGTTTATTTGTTTCTAACCAATTAAATGAACCTAATACATTAGCCTTCAACAATAAATATCAATTCTAGTTCGATTTAAGAACTTCTACATAAATTCTTGCAGATCATGTCCTCAAAATACAGGAAGTGCTTTAAACCTCAAAACTATTCTATGATAAATAAATAGATTAAGTTTTTCTTCATGAAAAATCCTTGCTGACACAAGGCTGTTAATATAGCAACTCATATGATCTTCTACTAACCCAATTCTGTAACTAAGACTTCTTTAAAAATAGATTATTATTTTTATAAATGCTTATTATATGAATGCATGGACTGTTAAATTCTTCTGTATTCAATTACTATATGGGAACTGGTATTCATTAAACGAAAGCAATCCTTCATCTTTGAAACATTAGCTGAAACTCAACTGATCATTCAAGTCAACAACTGGATAAAATTACTCCATCAAAATACATATTCAACAACAAGTTAACAATATATTTTTTTCAATTTCTAAAACATTTTTTTATGTGTGATGGAATCCTTTTAATTTCAGTGATTTTAATAAAAACAAATTCTTCTTTAAGCATCCTTATTTTAAATGCAATGAAAATGTTTGAATTATAAAAACCAATAAGCCGATGCACCTGTTTAAACTAATACTATTAAATTAATGCATACAAAAGAGGAATTTTAAAAACTTATTTAAAATAAGGCTATTTACAATTAAAATTTACATGATTAAAACGTTAAATACACCATGGTTTCACATCTGTAAAGTCGACACTTCTTCAAGTCATTGACTCAAATCTTCAGAAGATACAAAAGGAGAAAGTAGTCAAATACAAAGTATTAAAACATGAATTTGAAGGTGAAGATGAACAGTTGTACTAATCCCTGTAACAGAATAATTCCTAAGGTTCTTCATTATAGCCTGCAGATAATTGGAACTTCCAGAGAACACATACGAGGAATGTCAGAAGGCAATGATTCTCAATACTTGAAGAAAAATTCAGAAGATTCCTAGACCAAGAGTCAACAGACTACTTGGTAGTACCCATAGTAGAACCAATAACGCCTGGAAGAAGAAATAAATAATAAAGATGGAGATAGATGAATAAAAATTCACCAATGGAAAACAGCAGGACTATGAAGACTGGAATAATCTTATCAAGAGTATAGCCTATCAATTATTTGTTCAGAGATAATCTTTTTAAAACAAATTTTCACTGGAATGAGATTATACAATTTTCCATTCACACCTCGAACTATCATCAACGGGAATCTGAGACAACTGTTTCGTCCTTATTAGGACTCATCGGTCAGATTTACCCATACTAACTCAAAGGCCTGAAAGTCTATCAAAGACCACAAAACCAAACAATAAGAAAATCAATAATCAGTACAGCATCAAAATCTCAGCCAAACATCATCTCTTATTGTTGTTTATTTTGTAGAATCCCACTCCCGGAAGAGGGAGCATTCCCAATAACCTTTTATACTTTTGAGTTGACCATCAATGTGGGTAAATCTGGCTCATGAGTCCTAATAAGGATGAAACAGATATCTCAGATTCCTGTTGACAAGTCGCAAATAAAAACAAAATATAGTGAAATCTATTTTTTTTTTCATGTTTCAGTTTTTTTCTTAAATGAATTAGTGGAAAAATAGGAGAAGGGGATCAAATGCCTTGTTTTAAGACAACCATCCTCAATTTGCAATAAATTCCCACTTCAAAACATTTTTGAAATTTCCATCCTAAGGAAATAGTTCCAATATCTTGATAGAAAGCCATGGAACATCAACATGACTGAACAATGCTACATTATCCAATGAGTTTACTTACAGAATCTTACAATGTTAAACATTTGTTCAACCATCTGAAAAGAGTCTTGTAACACATTTCAGAAATGCTATACATGTAGTATCTTTCTTTTAATGAATCTTTTGAACATTATATAATGTAAATTTGGAATATCTATTTTAAGAAAATTGTAGAAACTCTTATTAAAATATAACTTGTATGAATCTGTTGGATTGTTCAGAAATCAGATTTAAATTCACATTTTTTTTCATGATGATGTCAAGTTACTACACAATTAATTATGTATCTCTTCATGAATTTAGCTCACTTGCATATTAGAATCACAGCCACTGCAGTTATGGCAGAGAATAAGATTACTAATACTAGTATAATTATCCTTAGTATTCAACGCTATGAAGAATTTCCAACATGGATCTGCTGATCCAGTAGTTAAAAATCAAAGATAGGCATAAAGGCTTGGATCTTGTTTGACATTTTACTTCTTAAAAATATTAAATGGAAAACAAATATTACACCATACAGGAAATGTCAATCCTTGAAGATTAACCCCTTTGCTGCCAATGCATTTGAACTGCTCTGTGCCCAGTCGAAATCTATAAAAATGAGTGACTACAGAAAACGCTCATTTTACTAGTAACTATTTATTTTATCACAGATAGTATATAAACTTTTGAGAAATTGGGTAAACTGATTTTCATAATCTAGTCGTAATTTTTGTTAGTGTTACTATTTTTGTTACAATGTAAGCTTAAACTATGCACAGACTACTTATGACATTTTCTTGCAACTATCATAAGAATAGTAGTTCTGTAAATAAGGGAAATAACACAGTCTTGTTTGAATGGACAGCTAAAGTAGTGAGACAAACACCTTCTTTGTTGCAAACTCGTGATTTCTCTTTGGCTGGAGTTGGGGAAGTAAAGTGCTGTCAGTCTGGTAATGTTCTCTTCCTTAGGAACATCAATTTCTACATCTATTCCATATAAAAAGCACAGCGATTGTATCATGCTGAAACTACAGAAAGGATTTTGTGCCATCATTCTTATTGTTGATTATAAAAAATGTTGAGAAATACAAGATGCATGAAATGCAGTATCAGTTGTTCGTTACATTATTCATGTACGAGTAATTTCATAGGACTTCAATAGCTGATATGTGCTGTTCACCTAATCCATGTATTCATTAATGCAGAGGGAAGAGGGCGTTACGAAGTGCCACTGGTGTGCTAAGGGTGCCAAAGAAACATTTAACACTTCGTGTTCATCATATATGTACATGCTGATGCATGTACATATTCATAATATGGCATATTCAGTATGCCATATTGGTACTCAAAGGGTTAAGGCAATGCTTCTGCCTAATATGAGAACTAGTGAAATAAAATTAAAAATATTTATACGTTCAACTTATCTGTCAACATTTTCAACATTTGAAAAGAAAGCAAGACTGTTGAGAAGTACGACTCAATATGACTCAATAATAAATTACCGTATAGATAATTGGATCTATATAAATAAAAATAAAATGAAAAATATTAACAGAATCTTAAAAAAAATAATAAGTTTAATTTTTCCTAATTTCAATAAACTGCAAATTGAACAACAAAATCAAATTTTAGTAACTAATAAAATATTATTTCCTCAACAAAGAGTTATATTTAATTTAATTATACAAAATTATTATAAAATATGTTATAACATGCAGGAAGATAATACCCTTGCAACAAGAAGAAATAGAATATGTACAAAACAAGTCTTTGATAATCCAAAAATAACTTCGGACTAAGAATTAAAAACAGACTAATTAATAAAATCTTTGATCAATTTTCAACAGAAATGAAAAAAATTGATAAGATATCTATCTTAAAAAAAATAATATATAGAGATATAATATCTGGTAAGATCATATGGGTCGACTAATTTGAAAAAAAAAAAAAAAAAAAATTTAAATTATTATATACTTTATGTACTTCACTTTACATTTATTATGTACTAATAAGATATTAGCTTCTATCTTTTATCTCAAAATTTTATATAATATCTGAAATATTATTAAATATTATTATTGTTTTATTTGTACAATTAATGGAATATTATGTTTATATTAAAAGTATATAGGATCATTTTTGTATATACTACCATTATAACTCTCAGCACCCACAAAACAGGCTAATAACCTAGTGGGACTGAAATGTAATATATTTGATGAATAAATAAAATAAAATAAAAAAAAAAACAAACAGAAAACCTTCAATTTATTTAAATTAACTCAAAAGGAAGGTTTGAAAGAGACAAACCATCATTATTAATACTGCAGAGATCTTAATACAGATGAAGTGGCAAATGAAACAGTCGGCTGATTATATGCTATGATCTAATATCCTTCCATTCTTAACTGGTGCACAAATTTTTAAGAAATAGCGATGAAATTAAAGATAAACAGAAATAAGTTATTCTCTGTTTACTTCCACTCTTTTACTCCACGACTGCATCTTCTAGAAGCATTAAAAGATTTTTTAAACATCCCAGGACAGATCTGTTTCAATATTTCACGTCTTATCAGTCAGGATAGCTCAGAAGATATAAAACTCACTCCAAGTCATTACAAATGGTTCACGATGATTCTCCTCTTCTCTGTACACTTCACTCTTATTTCACGATTGAGAAGCAACATAAAATTTCTTAATGATTATCAAGTACTTAAAGTCTTGAAATAAAACCGAGGAACTGTACGAGAATTATTTTAACAGGAAAACCTCAAGTGCCATCTTGAGATTAAACACCATTTAGAAATAAATTTTTTTTAGTTAATTAAAAAAATAAAAATAAAACTATTTTCACCATTAACTTTTGATTAACTAGGGATTTCAGACCAATTATGCTGAGAAATGGATTTCTATCAAAAAAATTTTAAGATGTGGGGGAAAAAAAAAAAAAGGGATTCTTTATGACATTTTCAAGGGTCAAGCAATTTCTTTTACAATCGAAATCTTATAGTTCAGGAATCTAATTTTCTTAAAAGATTTATCGGTATTTATTTTACTAAAGAATTTAATACATTACTATTACTTACGAGATAAATCTGAAAAGAATGGGACTACTTGTATTAAGATAACTACAATATAATGGCAACAAAGGAAGGCATAAGGGAAACAGAAAGGATTCTGCGCCCTCAGCTGTCACTGGCGAGAGACGGCCGTTTCCTCCTCTTTAGGACTCATCCGTCAGCAAACTCCACCTATGACAGGCCCAGAAGGTGAAAAAGGCTTTCATTAAATTCCTTTTTTGCCTAGCAGAACGCAGGACAAGGAATTGGCATTTTTTATATTATTGTGTATTTTTGTATCTTCTGGGCCTATCAACATGAGTTTGGCTGACTGATGAGTCCTAAAGAGGACGAAACGGCCATCCCAGTCTCTTGCAGGCGACAGTTCGGGTGCGAAATCCTTTCTCTTTCCCCTCCTTGGTTGCCATTTTGTTGAATGAAATTCCTTACTATTTATAACTACATTATCTTAAAACTTGAAAAGAATTCCTTTTCATCATGTAGGCTACAAATTTCCAATATCATTTCACTTTTTAAGCCATGCAGAATAGCATATCCTGAAAATTTTTAGACAGGATGGTAGCAGTAATTTCTTATCTCATTTCAATGATTTTTATTTCATTGCTGTTTATGTTCAAGAATATACTAAGCAACTGCATTAGGGCATGAATTGAACTGTAAGCAATTCTGGAGAATTTCACCAAACATTTCCAATGCCCCTGAGCAATTCTGAATTATTGTGAATTAAAACAGTTTTGTTAAAACTGTAATTTTCATTTCTGAAAAGTCTTTGTGTAAATACCAATGAGTTACAAAATGAGTTTCAGAAGTTCTGTTTCAAGAATCAAGCCTGTCAAGTACGAAACAATATCAGTTAAATAAAGTAAAGGTAACGCAAACATCTTCTCTAATGGCAAATTCTGTAGATTCCAAACCCTTAATATCAGTCGTGATACTTAATTATCAAAATTTCATCAAATGACAACTTATAAATCCAAATCAGAGTCCCATCCAAACTAATTACTAATATTAGCTATAAAAAAGCACTTTGATACAATGTAAAACAACAGACATTCATATTATTTGAAAGCCAAAATCTGTAAGAGCAAAGTCTTCTGAAAAAGAAAAAAAAATTTTTTTGAATGCTACAAATTTTACAAAAGCCTCATGATTTAAGATCAAAATACTTAAACAGAAGAAATTTCTTAGCCAAAAAAACACTAATGGAATTAATACATATTCATGTCACAGAGTTAAAGTAAACTAGCCAACAACTATCCACTGCAAGATATTTAAGAGTCAAAGTGTAACCATAAAGTAGAACATCAAGAGACAGAACCTGATCGAAATACTTTATGTGGATTACAAGATAAAAAAAAAAATCCTTAAACAACAAAAGAACGTCAACGATAACAATCAATGAAAAATCAATTTTTTGTTTTTAGAAATCTAAAAGTATTAGAAAGCTTTTGATAGTCTGGGATTAAATAAGAGATTCTTTAATCTTTTTATTTCGCAAAAAAAAAAAAAAAAAAAGACAAGAATTATATTTTAAGAACCATATTTATTCTCCATGGCTAATGTAATCCATAGTGCATTAAGTGTTTGTACTGAGGATATAAATGATCTTTATTCTTCTGAAATACTTTGATTCCCAGAATAATACTGCATCTGTGCCACTCCATTCAGTTCAATTCTGCTACAAATCTAATTATTAGTAATAGTACTATCAAAAAATATTTATTTCAAACGAAGCAGCTTCATCTGTTACTTGTAAATTACTAGTTTTCCAGCTATTACAATGTTGCTTGTTAGAATTTCTGTCAATATAACAGTGTATAAAATATGGATATTAAGGATTGGCTACAAATCAATTAACATGAAAGTTCCTCAATCAGCTTCAGCCTCACCTCAAATGCATCTTAAAATATACACCATCAAACACAACAGTGTCTATGTCAAGCCTTGCTTTTATTTATTATAATGAGTATTGTTTGGAAACAACTGGATGGCACCAATTAAGGTAAACAGAGAAATGGCAGTAATATGGATAGAACAGGAAAACTGAACTAATTTTTTTGTATTGAACTTATTTTCTGAAATTAATGCCAAACATGTGTCCTTCACACACTTATAAAATACACGAAGGCTCTTGTCTATACTTCAAAATCAAACAGAAGTTTATCATCAATATATGATCCAAAGATCAACTATGTATTGCACCAATAACTTTTTATTTCAAATATTAATTAGCTTTTGATAAAACACTGCAGCAGTGTTAATTTAAGCAACACATGAACAAATATACATTGTAATAAAAACTTTCTACTTCAATATCACACAAATGTAAAAGAAAATCTCTTGCTTCCTAAATATAAATATTTTTTGGATTTAACTTATGAACCTATTGTGAATTTTAATAGAAGCTCCAAACATGAATAGCAATTCTTCTCAAACAGTTAAAAAATTCAGGAATTCAAGAGTTCATAACTTCTTACTAAGAGTTAGGAAATTATTACAAACCAAATAAAAACAAGATTTTGTAAATATGAAGACTCAAATGTATTAATTTACTTCTCATTTAATCTCTTCGGTCTCCTGTCAGTGATTTCAATATTTTTTTTTCCTTCAATTTAATAAAACTAACATTCTTTCTTTTAATTTTCAATAATCTTCTGTCAAGTGCCTCCTTATTTTATATATTTCCTTTGTTACAATAACGAGGTCTCAAAAGAATCCTGCTTCTAAATAAAAATTTTAATCAAAGACTATGAGTGAAGAAAGTAAAGGACCAAGTAACAGTATTTTTTTTTAAGTAACGCTTTTAAATAAAGATTCAGATATCAGGCCAATCTAGAATAATGGCACCTTACTTTAAAAAAAAAAATGGCAACAACAAAATTCCAGAACCAACAACTGAAAGTCCTGTCAATCTGTTCCTTTAAAGCAACACATTTCCAAAATCAAAACCAGGTTTTTGTACACCAAGTATATCGACAATTAGAACTACTATAAAATAATAATAAAACTATGCCCTGTTACCTACTTCTGTTATTTTTTTTAAACTTAATTCATAACTTTCAATTGTAAGTCATTAAAAATGACATAACTCCCTATATAAAAACAAAAAGTTAAGATATGAAATACAGTAGAAACACTTCCCACAACACAATCCAGTGTGGCCAAGAAGTTCCCATCCCCCATTATTACGCCAATTGTTTGGACCATATTTTTTGATGGTCATATTAACGGCGAAACTTATTTACAAACTTGGTTAATCCCATAGCTTGAAGATGCAGGTATCATGGAACGTGTATGGCTACAGCAGGACGGGCACCTGCCAACTTTGTTCTTACTGTGCGTGGGTTTCTTCAAGAACATTTTCCAGGACGCAGGATTGGTCGCGGTACTCCAGCATCGCCAGCTCCATTGAAATGGCCACCACGAAGTCCTGACAACTCACAGTAGGCAATCATCAAGGTCTATGTCTCTGAACATCGTTATGCTACAAATAAAGAATTGAGCAATGCAGTTGAAGACACCATTTCAAACCATCACACCGGACAGGCTCCACAAAAATATCACGTAGGATGTGGCGGCATATGAACTTGTGTGTACAGCATGATGGCAAACACACAGGCACTTAGTGTGTAAATATTTCTTAAAATATGACTGCCAATTTATGGGAATTTCCCGGCCACATTGTACAAAGTGGAAATTCAAGGACTTCAATGATAGATAGGACTGCAAAAAAATAAGATTTAAAAAGGAAACAAAACAAAATTAAAACACTAAAGTGGTTTGAGGAAATCAAAAGCTGAGATGGAAATGGAAAATAATAAATATCCTAAGCAGCAAGAAAAGATTGCTACTAAGTTGACAAACATTCTTTAACTTGGGGACAAGTTGTTTCTCACCAAAACAAACAAAAAAACACTTAAGCCTAAACAGTATTAAAGAATCCTGAATGTAAATAACATTTCTCAGATTTGTTCTAAATATGAAACAGTTCAGGCTATTTATCTTTTTATTTTCTTGCATTGCTCATATCAACAATTCTGTAGCCCTTTTCTCTGTTAGCCTTTGGATTTAAAGCTATTTAACATCTGAATCTTCCGTTAGATTTCATTTACTTTTTGAAAATCTGCTTTCATTGGATGCTGTCACACTGAAAAGAATTTCCTACAGAGAGGTTTGTATGCCTGAAACTACTACAGTACTAAGGTTATTATTACAGGTAGCAATAAGTAATATATAAATTAATAGAAATCTGTTCAAATTAAAAAGCAATAGACCCATCAGATTAAGTATTTTCAGTAGATAATTGTAAAAGAAGTCTTAACGTGCGTTGAATGAAATAAAGAAAAATAAAAATAAATAAAACACACTTGCTTACAAATAGTTGAGAGAAATATATATGGTAATAATCCGACAGTTTTGGAATACTGTGCGTATTCCTTCATCAGGGACGGCACAAACATATAGGACATACACACAAACATTTAGGACGAGATGATGAGGGAAGGTATGTTGAAAGTGAGGGAAGTAAGAGGATTAAGAGAGTTTAGCAATAGTGACGGGCGTTTTGCCCGCCGGTTATTGGGTTGTAAGCTTTAAGCTGAATTATATAGAAAGATTCAGCTGGGAGACGGTGGGAAAGTCTATTATGGTGGGAAAGGGGTTTAGCAGCTGAGAAATTGGGGGTGTGTCCTGTCTCTTTAAAGTGAGTAACATTGTATGAGCCTGTCGGATCAGTGTTTTTGAAGGCCTGTTTGTGTTCTTTGATGCGTGTGTATAGGGGCCGGGATGTTTGTAAGTAAGTGCGTTTTATTTATTTCTATTTTTCTTTTTCTTTACCATCTTTGGAACTTTCTTTGATAGTGCGTAAAGGTGAAGGAATGAATAAATGCAAGTTTGCTGTGTATTACTTTTGTTCTCCTGTTTGAAACAAACATTGATATTATCTATACACAGTTTTCCTGACTTTCTGACAACATGTTATCAATCAGAACCTGAAATGCAATGATAATGCAACTATTTTATTATATACTTAGTAGAAGTAATAAATATCTAAGGACCAAATTAAGCGTCCTATTCAACAAAGCACAATTACAGTATACTCTCGATATCTCGAAGTCAAAGGGACACTAAAAAAAATTAGTGAAATAGCGAGTTTTCGAGATAACAAGGTCATAACCAAAACATAAAAATTCAAGTAAAAACACAAGATACGGAATAATATTCTAAAAATTAGACTCTTGATAGATGAGAATAAGTATAAACATGTAATGATAATTGACAATAAGTCTAAATACAGCGTTGATAATTTTAATTTTTAAAGTAGTCGAAAATAATTGAAAATCTATTTGCTTCGACACAACTGAATGGCGATTTTTCCGGAAAAATTAATTTTTTACTTTGAAAAATATTCGACATAAAAAGGTTTTGAGTGAAAACTCTTCGACATAAGAATTAAAATTAGCATTAAATGAATATGTAATATCAAGGGGAAAAATAATTTTTTGACATATCAAGGTTTTCGAGATATCGAGAGTATACTATATTTCTTTTTTTAGTTGCCTGAAATTACAATATTACTAATTATTTTGATCATTTACATGAAAAAATAAAAAAGGGGTTGAATCAACAAAATTCAGAAACAGGATCAAAATCATCAATTTCTGTTTTTTTTTAGATAATACATAATTTCATTCAAGTGTTGTTTAGAACACTGTACTTATCACTAAAAAATAAAACGAACTAACACAAAAAACCTTTTTGACTTATAGGCAGTCTTCAAGATTCAACTTCTGTACCCAGTCTGCTATTTTTACATTGTACATTCACACTACGAAAGTGCTTTTCATATACCCAACTCATTTTTTCTATAACTAAAGTTATACCAATTTCACCAACTATGTAAAATTCATTATGCAAAGGAACTCATCACATATACAAAAAAAAACCAGCAACATCCCACATGACTTCAAAGGTGTTGCCTCCATTCCCATGAACACGAGTAATTCTATTCACATTCTATGCAACCAATACAAAATATTTTTGAGAAAATAAAATGTTTTCAAGATTTTTTTTTTCATATAAATTACAAATGTTTGTAATTACATATTTGTATTCTTCAGAGCTAGGAATAGTCTCCCTTATATCAAATAAAGTATTTATTGACATTGATACTTATTTTTCAAGACATAATATTTTGCACCCAAACCTAAGAAAGGCAATGGGCACTTTTGTTTGGTGAATATAAAATTAACTAAATAAAGTTTGCAAAGAATGATCGAGCAAATTAAGAGAAAAAAAAAAAAAGAGAAATGTTTTGTTCAGATTCATTCAACGGTTTAGTTATTGCTTTGAATCTCAGAACCATTAAGCTTTTATATCCCATCTAAAACAAAATTTAGGCCATTAATACAGCATTTATACGAGACACTTTAATATTTAGGAAATTAAAAGAATTCTATGAGGCAGATTTTTCTTTTATCTCTTCAATATAGCAATGCACTATTTGTGTGAAATTTTATTTGATAGTCCAATCAAAATCCCAAATTCTATGGGAAGATCATGCGTAAAAACAGTAAAATTTCAATGCATGAAATGTAGGAAAGAAGTATATGGAAAAGCCAATGGAACATGTGTGATTGAATATCCAACAGTACGGTTAACCTTCCCTTCGTCTTGTCCTGTATGTGTGAGCGTCTCACTTAAATATGCTAAGCATTTCGAAACTTTCAGATTTTCAAACATAGAATTTTTTTTCTATTTTTTTCATCAAGCATTTGCATTTTACACTCAACTGTTATCTTTAGTTCATCGATGCATATTAAGTTCTCACTCATAAATGCATAAATTTGGTTTCAAACTTATTTCATTTCGAAACGATCACCTCACTTCTGTGATAATAAATTTGTAATGACTCTTAATTCAATTCAAATGAAAGTTAAAGTTTCAATTGAATTTAGACAAAAAAAAAACTCCTAACTCGAATTCTTTAGTTTATTTACTTTAACTTATGAAAATATTAACAGTGGAACTGAAGAATTGATCAAATCCCTGGACTCCATGAAATGCAAAGAAAGTTAATCCTTTTCCACTTAGGCTGATAAAGCACTTGGAGGAACCATGTAAGGCAGAGGATAGCAATGCAAAGTTTTTAGTCTTGTGAATTTTATTTTGGAGGGGGGAGGGAAAACATGAATGATCAGGGATTGACAACCAAATTCCTGTTTTTGAGTGAATAATGAATTAAGGCCACCAAACATCACAGATAAGAACATTTATGTGCAAATTAAAAATAATAAAATACACTAGTACTTTCGGAGTGGTTTATGCACTGTTGTCAAGCACAGACTACTCCGAAAGTACTAGCGTATTCTATTATTTTTTAATTTTCACATAAATGCTTTTTAACTGTGATGGTCTTAATTCAATATTCAACATTAATAATATACATATGTTAAATAGCTATGAAATTCCTATTTTATGAGTTGAAAAAGTGCAAAAGTTGATCATTCAACTTTGAAAACAAAGTGATAAGGAAAACTCTCTACTGATAAACTCAAGAGCTGATGCTAACGATATAAAGAAATGGAAACTAACAATGAAACAGCTTCATTTCTTCTCATGAACTCATGTTTTGTTTGCATTGTCGAGTTATGAACTGCTTAATGTAGATTTCAATATTGAAATGTGCAATATTATTTAATATCAACTAATTTTAACTATGATAACAATAAGTAAAGATTAAAATCTTTAATTTCTTCTATGTATGGATTTTACTATATATTTTCTACCAGATTTCGTATTTTGCAATTTAAATGCTACAAATTACATTTCATTTTACTTGGGGCCAAAGCACTTTTTATTATATTCCATCCTACATTTAAAAGTTTTTTTCTTTTTCTTCTGCAAGTGAAAAATCAAAAGCTAACTGTTACTATAAAAGATAAGGAAAACATCCTCCAAGAATATGCATCTCGCGGCTTCAGTTATTATTTATTTCTAACCTTATTGGTTATATGTTAATTAATAATATGTTAGTTTGAACCTTTTTTCTTCAAAATAACCTTACTTCTGAATTTCAATCAGTAGCTAGTTCAGGATAAACTTGCTAAACTAATAATTTTAGTAATCTTCGTAGCAAACTGCCCTCTTTTAGTTATGAATTAAAAGTGATGATGTGCTACCAAAGTTAGCTATGGAGTTTGATCACTCAACTGCCCCATCCCCAAAATATTTAGACTCCTGTAGGATTAGTGGGAGTATACCACAAAATAACTATTTATAACTCCTTCTCTGTGTGCTACGGCTTTAAATATGATCAAAACATTCTTTTCACTGAAATTAGTTATTCCAATTTTTAGTAGATTAGTGAACTAAAACTAATATTAATAAATAATAACTGACATTTTTCTATAAATGCTAGCTATATCATCAATGATCCTGTTACGATAAACATGCACCTAAAACTATACATACTTTATTACTTTGTAGGATAAAATGACCTAATATTTTAAGGAAAATAAATAAATAAATAAAAATGCTAAACATTTCCCTTTTATAACATTTACCTGCAATAGCTCAAGCAAGTAATGTAAAACTTCAATTACTGCAAAATATTCAGTACTGTCAAAAGTCACTTTTGCATTATTGTTCAAAGTTTCTTAAAAATTTTACTACCACTAAACATACCTAAATCAAATGTTTAATTGTATGACCATCCAATAGTGTTTGCATAAACTTTGGTTCCATTTTATGTGTGAGCCATACTAAGTACCTAAATGAAATTGATTTGAAACAGTTTCAACTTAATCCAGAAGACAGAGAAACAAGACCTATGTAATCAACATCTGCTGCTAGGAGGGGGAAAAAAATTAAAACTATTCAAAAAAAATTCATTTCAAAGATTATTTCTATTTGTTGTTTAAGAGTAGTTTCAGAAAGTTATATATTCCATATTTTTATTTTCTCTTTCATTTATTAAAAATCGAATCAGGTTCTGGGTTGAGTAAAGAATAAATTGGGCCAGGCAATAAAATAATAAAAAAAAAAAAACCTAATAAAATAAAAAAAAAAAAAAACTCTCACTATTTATTATAACTAATTAGTAAAAAAAAAAATAAACATGGAGAATATGTCTAATTATTTTGATGACATGCTCTATTTTGATATCTCTCTCCAAAACACCTGATTAGATCATAATTTAAGA
The DNA here is from genome assembly GCA_023159025.1 of Thereuonema tuberculata. NCBI lineage: Eukaryota > Metazoa > Arthropoda > Chilopoda > Scutigeromorpha > Scutigeridae > Thereuonema > Thereuonema tuberculata. The sequence goes on along the minus strand of JAFIDM010081579.1, from coordinate 31,251 downwards.
GCTACTTCAATTAACTGGAACTATGAACTTACCTGAGTTCTCTCCTTGCGGCTCTTTGGACCTCGTTTCCGGTCATGGTGCTCCTTTTCTCTTTGACTAAAGGAAGAAAATAGGACAATACTGAACATCCCTAGCCCTGGGACACATTTAGGTCAATACAACAGCTGTCCTGGAATTAACTTGGATAACCCTCCACACAAAAAAATCATTTACACTTCCAACAAGGAAAATGATATCGTTGCATTAACTTTTGTTAATTTCTTTTAATTTAAATTTTTTAATGTCTCAGTAACTTCGTTATTATTACATGTAATCATCATGCTATTATAAATTTAGTAATTACTATCATTTAATATTATTTAAAAGCCAACATATATAGTTTTAATAAATCTTCAAATAATACACATGATTAAAAATAAATTTATTAACTTAGAAAATAAGACAAAAACGTTAACTGTCATCGAAATAAAACTTATTTTTGTAAATCAATAGTCACTTAAAAAGCATGCAATTTACTAAAGCTATTTAGAAAATTATTTACAAACTCAACATTTACTGTCAGTCATGTTTCAATGGACTGTAATAGCAAGGCCTCACTCAAACTGAGCACTTTTTTAACATACATTAATTGCTTAGTGGCCACTGTTTCACATGTTGTGCAATTCCTGTCCAAAATGAGATCGCAATTACTGCCAATGTTTAAGTCGAAGGTTGCGAATGAATTATACCTAATTTCCGACCAGTTTTTTAATTTTTTTTTTCCACTGTTAAAAAGATGTTGTTTTTATTTACTTCTATTTTGAAAAAGTAACGTGTGAAATTCTTTCTTTTTATATGTTACCATAAAACAGAAATGTTTTAATCTGACTTCGTATATTAAATCAGTAATTAATTAAAAGCATTGTTACATTCGATAAATGAAAATAATAATAAAAATTGTGGGTAAAAATTCTGTAACTCGCGGGCGAATTTATTTTTGGCATCTAAAATGAAAAATGCCAAATATTTTTTCTTTCTTTTTTTTAGTTTGACAGCTGTTTACAAATGCTGAAAAATACTTCATTAAAATCCAATTGTTTAAAATAATTTATTGGATCTTTAATTAATTAATCCCATCACAGGAACTTTGATTATATGGGTACTATCGAAATATAACGAAATACTAATGTAATGCTCAATCTACCATTGGCAATAATTTCTCGGTTCGGGTTTCACTTCCTGGACTCGAAAATCGAATGACTAGAAGGAGGAGGACTTGATTTGGCGGCCTGAACTGACCCGACCGAAGTTGACAGAAGGGCCAGAACAGAAAATAAACTCTCGTTCCACTTCCAAAACAACAGCGAGTGAGACCCTACTACGCCATTTTAATATCAGATACTCACTTGGCTTCGAACGCTTCTAACAGTCGTGCATCCAAGATATTCTCCTCGGGTTCCCACGTGTTGTATCTGTAACAAAAACAAAAACAAAAATCAATGATGTGAAAGCTAATTTACACGAGCAGTAACAGAATAAATGTAATCCATTGGAGAATAATACGAGCGAACGAGGCTTAAGTCACTCGCACACAACGTATGGGAGATGCGTATTATGACTCATACATTTCGCGGGGGATAACACAAAAGCAGAAATGGATACAGAAAATGATCAATTTGTATTTGGATTTACTCACTTTGGGCTCCATCCTTTCCATTTCACGTAATATTCGACTTGACCCTGAAATAGAAATAGTGAATAATTAAGTCTACACTGGATCATCAACAGCAGTTTTTTTTGTGTGTGTGTGTGTGCACTGCTTATCGATAGAAGGACTGTTTGTGGAACTGAAATGGTAGATTTGGATGCATTAAGGGAATCAGAGCCTGAAATAAACGGTTACCTTTCGAACCCTTTTCTTCTGAATACATTCGGCCGCAAAGACTCGCTCACCAACGAGCGACAACTCCATGTTGTCGTCACCAGGTTTAGGCCTAACCTGGCCGCCGCGGTATTCGAGACACTGTTGTTGGTCGGGGGGTTCGTCAGCTTTTGTGTGGGGGAGGGGGTTGATTGGCACGGCAAGGCGAAGAGAAACGGGCGGGCGAGTAGTCGACTGACGGCAGCTGCGAGTATCGGTTACGAGTCAAAGTCTTCTGCGCGGTTCGCCCCGAAACAGAAGCTGCTCACGGTCAGTGTGACGTCACACGTCTTGTAGGTGAAGGGAGAGAGAAATGTGTGTCGTCACGAAGGGAAAGAAATGACGTCACTCGTCTTAAAACTAAGGGAGAGAAAAAAGAACATCTGGAGGGAACCCAGGCCCTCGAAACTCAAATTCGCAATCTGCGATTCGTCGATATTGAATGTCCGCGACAACTGAAATGACGTAGGGCGGCTTTTGGCAGCATGTCATTGGTCGGTTCGACGACGGCACCAATCAATGCCTGATGGAAATCCCCCCCGTCTTAACCGAAAATTGCGCCATCTAGTTACAATAGCCGTGTTTAGATTTCGATGAGATCAACTGCGCAGATGCGAGCAAAAAGATCCTTCTCGAATATACGACGAAATTCTATGTGATTTTCAAATATTGTGCGCAATTCGAGTTTAGGAATTTCATTTACAATTTCTCTATTTTTAAGTCTTGAAATTCTTCTGCAATGATCGCTTTCTTTTCATAAGATGAGCAACACATCATCCGATGACAATTACTTTCTATTTATAACGTACCCAGAGAAGGAGATGGAATTGTTTTAGGATGGAGAAGAAAATTATTTGATGAAAAAGGAGAAATAGTAAATAAAATTGTAAATATGCTGGTTAACGATAAAGTTGGATTAATAAGGGATAGCTTTATTTTATTGGAGAGATTTACTAAGTACAGGAAGAATTCTTTCACTGAAATTAAGTACAAGGAGTTTAGTGTAGTCACATGTTCGTCTTTAAATGAAATGAGGGGGCTAGAATCAAAGGCAGCTAAATCCATGTTTTGAAATTTTACAATTTTTTTTTTTTTTAAGGTGATAACGTTGTATGAAGAAATCTTCAAAATACTTAGAGTAGGAATTAGAACTCAATGGATAGCATACTGAAGGCCTATAATGACAGGTTATTCTTTTATTGAATAATTAAAATGGATTTAGCTGCCTTTGATTCTAGCCCCCTCAAATGTTTCCAATCTTTTGAGACTAATTAAGCGAATAAAATATAGATCCCGTGAACCGTAACCCCTTGATTCTCCAGTTTCTTTTCTTTCTTTTTTTTTCCGAAGAAACGACAGACTCATGAGATCGTCATTTCTGTACATTCTTCCCTAATAACTTGAACCACTGAACAGATCTTTTTGATAAATCAGCAATGTTTTGTCGGGAACATTTTCTTTAAAATTAAAGCTAAAATGATTTGAGAATGAGATCAGATTCCATTGCATTCAATGATGTATTATTTAAACGGTTTCTCTGGTATTGTTACATAAAAGCTCATTACAAAGTCTTCCCAAACATTTTAAGAAAAGCAATTTCAGCTCCTTTTTTTTTTTTTTTTTACCAAACAAAATATTAACGTTTTAAAGTATTTTGATACTTTGCGGAAACTATATTCCAAGTTCGTTAAGGAACGTTTTTTCGTTCATAGTTGAAGACTATGTCAGAATTTCTCTTCTTTTCTGATAGAGCAATGGAATTCTTCTCCAATTTTATAATTATTTAACTGAGAACGGGGAATAATCAATCTTATAATTTATGTAACAAAAGGTTTTGTAAGCAGTTACGGCATAAATACACAAGTACTTATTACTAATTAACACGTCCATTATCAGTAGCTATAAAAATCATAACAATCCCCGAAGAACCTTTAAAGTCTCTTTAAATTTCCAAATAATGGTGAGCTGTTGACGTTATTCTTGTTTTATTATTTCAATTTCTGATTTAAGTTATCTCTGAAAGATTGCTAATTGAACATCCAAGAATTAGTAGCTTATTCTAGAATTTGATTTGTTGTTTAAATAAAAATGATTCTAATGCGTCCAATGTGAGATCAGTTAACAAAAATCTCAAAATGAAAAAAGAAATCAAGTATTTTCGTGGTATCCAGTGATGACTTCGTTTGATGCTTTTTCATCCGATCGTTTCTTTTTGCTGTGATGGTTTTCTCTACTTTTATTACAATTGTATCACAGTTTGAAATAAGCTTTGCTTTATGTGACCTAAACTGTATTCTTAAAACCATCAGGATATTGACGGATGGACAAATTAGAATTTTTGGGAAAAGTGAGGTCAATTCGTGTGCGGACTAAAGGAAATGCTTCATCCCTTCTGTTGAATGTGAATAACGCACTGTGTTGATAAATCCAAGTCTATAGGCTTAAATATGGTTTGGAATTGTATTAGATTCGTAACCAAACATATTAAACATCCAGAATCGGAAAATTAAAGCGTTTCTCATTATTCTCAGAGTTTCAGAGCAACAGTGTTCGAATTGTGTTTTTAGTGAGGATATCTCAAAACTTAGGTTGTTGGATGCAGCCAACAATCGAAATATATTTTCTAATATAGATTTAAAAAAATATCTTTTGTCTTTTTTTTTTTTCTTTTGCCTAAACAAAAAGCGGTATCGTACATTTTCTTCTTTTCCTTTTTTGTCCTGATTTTGTTTTTAAAAATAACTTGTTTTCCTGTCTAAAAAGAGAGTTGATTAAGATATTAATATAATAAAGACTATGAGCTTTGGATACCAAGTGATCTGAAACAAAACAAGGGTAAATATCAACAGTCATTATTCGACTAAAGTGTTCCCAATTGAAGACCTTTAGATGGACGTAATTGCATCGTCATCAAACAACAAACGAACAATTATCATGAGCTTCCAAAGACATTAATAAAGCATAAATTAACTGAAGCAGAACGTCTTCTGATCACCCACTATGAAAACTTAATGATTTCATTAATCTCAAAATCTAGACGAACTATTGAAGAATTTTTGGGATATCATTTGGACCCATTAATGGATGGGAAAACAAAAGGGGGAGAAACTTTCGCTGTCTTAGAAAACTACTCTTGTATTTGATCTTATAACTGAAATAAAAAAAAACAACCCTTCAGGTTGGCCTGGTATAATTCCTGAAAAAAACAACCGAGTTGAGTGATTTTTTTTTTTTAGTAATAAAATACCGTCAATTGAGGCGAATGATTTAAAAAGAAACTTGCTGATTTACTTTAGGAATAAACGAAAACTCCAAAAGCTCTATTTAGCCGTTTCTTTGTTTCTTTGTGTCACAAAATAGAGGACCTATTTATTTGTTTACTCTTTCACTTCAAGTTCAACACACTTAAATATCTAATGTGTGTTGGATCAGAGATGATTTATTCCCATCTCTCTAATATAAAATATTTTTTATAAAAGATGATACAATTCGTAAAAGTGGGAGGATTTATTGACTGAAACGCTTTTATTAGAAGAACAGTAATTGTGTTGTAAATTACGAGGAGATGGCGCAGGTTCACCATCAGCAAAGACTAAGTCATCATTTGATTTTGGCGGATTTGGCGCTAATTTAACTGTATCTTTTCTATTATTGAGCAATAATCAGCTATGAGAATATTCTGTCCATTTCTTAAACCCTTTTATTTTCTTTCCTGTAGTGAATTATATTTAATCTCCAGACAGAATACACAGCGAGTATTTAGTCGATTTTAAACAAACCATCAAACTTGGAAACACGCAGCAAATCTCAGTTCGTGACGAACCTGTTTATTTACAATGAATAAATGGTGTCTTACTTTAAAATTCATTTCAAATATTAGCCTTTTGGTCAGCTTAATGTATTAATTATTTCCCTTCATTTTTAATCAATTGTAATTTTTTTCAATAATTTCTGTGGCATTCACGTGACGAGGGGTGTTCATATGGATTGTAATCCCCTTCCCATCCGCAGCTGGAAGAAATCTAGCATTTTTAAATCTTATTTTTTGGGGGTTGGACAGCCATTGGTTTTGTTTATAACCCTATCCCCTCATCCGGAAAAGAATGCAACGTATAGTTGTTTTGTTTAAATGGTTTAGACAATCCTAACCCTTCCTATTGTAAATTCCTTGACATGTCTCTTGTTTTTCTTTCTTTTTTTTCCCAAAATTGGTTGAATTTGAACTGAACGAACATCTCCTCAAAATGAATCTCTTGGAATAGAGAATTTCGTTTCCGAGGGGGGGGGGGTCAGAGTTCCTCAAAAACAAAAGACTTCTTTCCATTTCGGAAGAGGTCAGTCCTTTGACGATTTAAATTTGACAAAAAAATGTAGAATTTCACGGTTTAAATTTTACAAATATTTGCTTATATTAAAGAAAAAAAAATCTCATTAATATGAAGTGAATGAATTCTTTCTTTTTAAGAAACGGAAATTGGTTTGTTAATTCATTGATTAATTAGTTATTCTTCAATTTCCTTCTGGAACTTTTTCGTTTCAACTAAAACAGAAAAACAAGAAATTCAAAGTAGGATTAACAGTTCAATTAACTTAGGTGAATTTATACAACGATTAAAAAAAAAAAAGTTTATATTTTACATTAGTTTACATTTTTTATTTACATTTTTTTGGTAAATAGAAAGAAATAAACATTTGTAATATTTTTATTTATTTAAATTGGTGACATCAATTTAAGTTCAACCAAGAAATTCTTGAAAGAAGTTAAAATCTTAAAATGGGATTTTTTTTCTTTCTTTCTTTCTTTCTTTCTTTCTTTCTTTCTTTCTTTCTTTCTTTCTTTCTTTCTTTGTTTTTCTAAAGTTGTGAAAAATAATACAAAAGACCATTTGTAAAATGTATGATAATTCTTGTTTTACTTCAATTGGAGTCACAATTACTTGAGTGACTCTGAAGTACTTTGATGAGAATGTTTGGTACCGTCAGTTCTTTGCAGGGATCAGCGTAGGAGAAATTTTCAAAAAGAAAGTTCGATAGCGTTGTCTCCGTAAATAGGCACGCCAAGCTTCAAGAAGATTCCTTCACAGGAATGTTCTTCAGAAGTTCAAACTTTATGAAGGTAACACACAACGACATACTGAATTTGATTAGCCATCTTTCCTTCGCGAAATAGACTTTAAAAAGAAGGAAAGTAATTATTATTGTAAATTAATATCCAAAAGCAGCACAGTGATTTTTATTCGTGTGTGTTTTTAATCCTTTTTATTCCTACATATTTGCTCCACGCACGTTAAATTTTCCTAATTATTATTGTACAGTTATTAATGTTTGCATCGTAATTACTAAATTAAAAAAAGGCGAGAGTTGTGTTTTTTCTGCAGTCGCTAAAAGTTTCTAAAACAGTCGTGATTAATTCCATTAGGGGACGATAAAAAATAAAGTATTTTGAGACAACTGTTGTGTAGTTGATGAATACGTATTATATGTATATTTATATACAAGGATATATGAACTTATATATCTCTAAAATTCAGTTTTTATTAAAAGTAACACTTTAAATCTACAGCGTTGTTAGAAATCGAATAGGAATTTTTAAGATTTGTAAAATTAAAACAAGTTAAGAAACTACTTTAGCCAGTAATTGATCGTTACAATGGAAAGTGCGGCATCCAAATGAGCATGATGCGAGTATCTATTCATTTATTTGTTACTATATATTGTATCAGTTTTGAGTTTTTAATTTTTTAAATATCTCATCATAAATGTTAAAAATTTACTTAAAAGTATATTTTTATATACAGCCTATATATACTGAATCAAAATTCAGAATCGGCTGAGAAAGGAGATTTTTATTATCTATTCTCTTTAGCTGAAGCGAAATAAATGAATAAATAACACAAGAGACTGAATTAAAGTTTGCTTACCTTAAAATCTTGTCTTTTTTTTTACTTTTCTTTGTTTTCTTAAGTTGTTAAAACAATACATGAGGAAAAGTCTGTGAGATTGAAAAGAATCTCTTACAAACAATCTATTTTCAAATTCTCCAATTGCTGAAAATTGAAAAAATACTCAATTTTGTTAAACCACTTAAATCCAATTAACTTTAGTCAAGTCAAAGCACAATCCACAATCCACAATGGATTAAGTGGCATTGTTGGATTAAAAAAAAAAAAAAAAGGCTATTGTTTGATGTAGTTTCTCTTTTAATGTTTTCTTTAGGATTTATATTCCTTCTTGCTAAATTTATCCACAGGAATCCAGATTGAAATATTTTGAACTGTCTTCATATGCACAATGAATAGTTAAATGTTAGTTGGCAGAGGAAATCGCAGGCGCATATTGACATTGTGATCTAACTACACTTAACTATCAACGCCAGCGTTTTCCTGATGATTGAAGACAATTGTTTTGTGTTTTAATTAGTCTTGAAGATAAAATAAATAAAATCAACATTTGTTAGAAAGAATTTATTATTTAAGAATTATTCCTTAAGAACTATTTTACTTTTTCCTTAAATAGAATTGGAAGGATTCGTAGCCTAAGCGTTGAGAAATTAATTAATGTTTGTCTCTGATAGAAGTTCCCCAGAGACAAACATTAGAAAGAAAACAAAGAATTTCTCATAATAACAAACGTTATTAATCCTATGATTCAAACGAAGGCAGTATTTGATTCTCGGCAAATGGGAAATTCTGTTTGTTTTCGATGGATTTTTATAAATAGACTTTTCCTTTATGTTGTTCTACTTCTTTAACACTAAATATAAAGAAAGAAACAACGGTGAAACGTCGACGGCGAAACATCGTGTATAGTTATTTATTTGTTATATAAATCATTTCTCACATATTCAGATGTATGGCTTCATTTTTGCATCCTAAGCTCCAGGTTTTTCATGAACTTCTTTAGCTATAACTCCGATTATGCGCGAGAGTATTTTGAATAAAATTAAATAAATAAATAAATAAATAAATAAATAAATAAATAAATAAAACCAAACACAAATTTATTTATTTATTTTTGTTTAAAGTAATATATCCATTAAGATATAAAGCCAGAGAAAATACTTTCAAAAGTGTTAGAAATTGTTATAATTCAGATATAGGCTATTAAATACTTCTTGTTTAAAATTCATTTACACTATGTACGATGTATTGTTGTATTTTGTTTTTAATTAGTTTTATTCGCTATTTATAATGTGACTTTCATAAATCTTTGATTAGGTTTTTCTCTCGGAAACTCGTGGCGTTAAAGAACAATCAATAGTTAGCGAACGGTAAACCAATCTGTAGTAACTGCTAACTAAGTACCGTGAATGCTTCCAATTTCCCCTCCTACACCTGTGACCAAATGAAGGAGCAATGACTACACTTTCAGATCTTGATTAAATGTTGAAGCAATGTTTGGTGAAGTGTAATAAGTGTTAAAATTAGAAACAATAAAAAAAAATGAAAATAACACACAAAAAACGTTCGATGTTAAATAATATCAGGAACAAGATTTTTTTTGTTAAATTTATTTTTCATTAGAAATTCCACCTAAATGAATATTTGTTTTTCTTTCTATAAGTTATCTGATAGTGAATGAAATAGATTATTTGAGACTCAGATAGACATTCAAATCAGTTATAATTGGAAAAGTTTTTATCATAAGATTAAACATTACAACGATTTTCTTTTCTCTTAATCGAGTTTTATTTTTTGTCAAATGCAAGCGGATAAGATAACTTGAAAACTCTTATCTAAGTGATTCCATCCATTTGCCTCCGACTGAATGTAATACGTCAAGTTCTTTACGTATTTTCTTTCTTATGTTTCTCAGTTTACTATATTTTATCTGCTTGAACTGACAGACATTCGATCAGGGGCGTTATGTAGGATTCTATTTCGGTGTGGATCAAATGGGGGGGGGGGGGCATTTCTTAAACAAAAGCTAAAAGTCGCTTTGAAAATTCCGGAGAAGGCCAAGGTTCTTCCTCTGCACCAACTCACAACAAAGAAAGTAAGAAAATGAATCTATTCTAAACACATCGAGATTTCATGAGGAGGGAGGGACCCGAAACATTATTGCAAATTCTAATGTTTCTTTCTTATTGAGAAAATGAAGTGCCGTTCAACCTTCTCAATTCAAAATGTACTACACAAGTTAAATGCTTGAATTAGGGATAAGAAGTTGAAGGAAAGAGGCCCTAAATGAGAATGTTAGCATGGACATAAAGAGTCCCAGAACAATGTTTGTGATGTCACTGAATTTTTATTATTTTTGTAAGAGCATATTTTTATATTAATTTTGTTTGTTGTTATTTATATTCTTTATCCTATTATATTCAATTTATTTTATAATTAAGATTTGGGAACATTAAATTTAAATTAAAATTTGAAAAGTAACTTTATGATACTTTCCTTACCTTATGAGGAAAAAGGGCCTGATATGTTTATTTGATATGTACTAACAATACGTATTTGTTAGTATTAATAAATAGAAACTTAAACATTAAATTCAATTCTTCGATGTTGAAATAACTATTCGGCATCGTTTGAATGATTTTATTGGATGATTTCTGAAGGTATTAGTGAGATAAAATGATGAACAATAATCAACATTTTGGTAGATGAGAGACAGCCTTTGTAAGAGATAATGCACAAATATTATTCAGTGATTTACGGTGAAACCAGGGAATGGATCGTCACTTATAAGAACCTGGAAATAGGGTTTACAAATATTCCGTTAAGTTATTAGTAATTCTGAGAGCGTGAAATTAGAATTCAATTCCCGAGGACAATATTTCCCATGAGGTTTAATTTGACTCTTGATAGAAATGTTTACTAATAATTTATAATTAATACGGATAAAGATATATAAAAAAGAAACCACTAAATTATTTAACCCTTATTAAAGAACTAGTCATTAGTAATTAACAATTAAGAAGTTCATTTCTCCTTAATTTAATCTTCCATTGGTTTCTGGAACCATTGTCCGTGGATTATTACTAAGTTGTATATTTTTTTAATAAACATTCTTTATTTTTCTCTGTGATAAAAGTTTAAAGGAGCTTTAAAAAAAAATCTTCGAAAACAGAATTATAAAAACGCTTGAACGAATGCCATTGGAGGAATTCTTAATAATAAAAACCAAAGAATAACAAAGCTTGAGTCTGTTCTGAAGGAAACGGAATCTCAGAATAAATTTGTCCACGAATTCTATTTTTTTTTTTTTTTTAGATTTAATAAATAGATTTATAATAAATTAATGTTGCTCAACCGATTCCTTCACACGAGAACTTTCAAATAGATTTAACGAAGACACAAATTACAAATAACAAATAATCGAACTTTACATTTAGTCATTTTGATTTATTATTGAAATGAATGCAGGTCATTTTGGTTAAGATAATGTGAATAGATTAAAATAAACTAATAATGACTTCAACTGTTCGATAGCAGTTTGTTATCTGTTATAAAGTAAGGGACAGGAAGATAAAAATGAAAATAAATAATTAAATCAGTAAATTAACTATCTTATATTTTAGGAAGAAATATAGAATAAGAATTCCCTTAAATTATTACCGCAAAATCAATGAACCGAATCATGATAGATTAAGTTAATTAGTAATATTTAGATCTTACTAATATGAAATTATCAATAATAATAATAATAATAATATTTTCACTGACTTAATTGATGGTCTAAGGCATGTTTTAGTTAGCCGTTCATTACTCAAACATTTCTTTCACTAAACAATTCTTAAATATTAATTTAGTTTTTTTTATTATAACGGAAATCTGAAAAATACTTCTTATCTATCTATCTATCTGTGAAAGGGTTAAATTGTAAAAGACGAACAGAAGACAATCAAAATAAATAATTAAGAAATAAAACGCTTTAATTAAAACGAAGTATTTCGTGCTTTCCATCGTTTGTTTTGTAGTACGTGATAAAAACATGATAAAAAATGTGTTACTATCTCAGACACACATTTTTTATAAATTAATTTTAAAAATAAATTCAGTATTGTGAATAAAATATGCCTCAAATGAATTCTTTAGGTTTCACTTAAATAAAAAAAAGAAATAACACTTCCTACTTTTTCATTATTTATTTATTTATTCTTAATATTTCAATGCACTTTATTTTATCTTTTTGTATTTCCGTAATTTTTAATCTTTACAATGTTTATTTCTATGTTGTACATCTGAGTGGTGCACATAATAAATTCTATTCTATTCTATTATTTATTTATTTTTCCGATTCCATTACCAAGTTAAAGTCATATTAATAACGAAAAGAAAAACAATAAACCTTGAACTCCTAAAACACATCTAAAATCAGCAACATTAAATAAAAACAGACGAAAAGAAAGACAAAATAATAAAAAAGTCACCTAATTTTTAACTTATCCTCAATTTTCGTATCTAAAATATAATATTTTTAAAAATAGAGAATTTGATCAATCTACAGCAGAAAACATCCAGTCATCCAAACCAGATTTGTAGAATTGGATTTGGCAATCAGGGGACGCAGCCTCTTCATTTTCTTATCGATAGTCACGGGACAAAAATACAACTGTTTTTTTAGAAATTATTCGTTTTCTTAAAATGCCCGAAATTGAGCTTCAGACAGGAAAAGTATTTAATAAAACCAATTGAAACTAAAATGATTCATCAGAATTCGTATTTCGGTAAATCTAGAAAATTAGAAATAATTAAATATATATATATATATATGTGTGTGTGTGTGTGTAAAATCATATCTGTTTTATTTTTTTTAAGTATCTAACTCGAAATTGATTTATACATTTAAATGAGATTTATATATTCCTAATATTTTAATCTTTAATATCTAGAATTCTATCTTTTATTCATCGCAAAAGATGAAATTTTATATTTCCCGAAAACTTTAAAGCTAACATCAAATATTATCTTTTTTTCGCAGTAGATTTTTTTTTTCATAAAACAAATTCATTCGGTATCATCTAAGCTAAATATATTTTATATTTCAAAATAATTATATATTCTATCAATATTTTTTTTAATTGTTTTAAACAAAACGTTGGCGTAACAATAATGTTTTGCAATTGTTCTTCTATATACAGAATGTATATGAAAGTTAGTTTCTGCTTTTTCGTTTTGGTTCATTGTAACTTATTTTATTTTTTCCTTTACTTTGTGTTCTATAAATTTAGATCTGTATCAGTGAAGACACGAAAGAAAGCGAATAGACCCCGACCTATCAGTCACTCCTGCAATTATTAAACACGTTACATTCTTTAATATTTATAGCTTTATCTTTAAAATTTTAAATAAATAAAAAAAAAGCTAAAATAATGAATTGTTTTCTTACAAAATTACACATAGGATGTTCGAAAATGTCAAATTGAAAACAACCTCAAATAGTATAATTGCTTTTTTTTAATTCTTCTTCTTTTCTTCATTACCTGTCGACTGTGGCTAGTTTGTTGATATTCAAATTAGGCCTATTTGTTGTAATCAAGAATGATTAGTCTATTGTAATTGATTGGTTAGACTCTAATATTCAAATATTTGGTCTAAATTTATTTGCTCTAATTAGATTTAATTTGTTCTGTTAAATGTGATAAAGCATAAAAGATAATTTATTTTATTTTTTTGGAATGTTTTATCGTTATAATAGTTCTCTCGCATTTCTATCTATAGTTAAATTAACCTCATTCGACTGATATCAATCCTCATTTTCTGGTGTCGCCTCCAACCGATTTTGATGACATATTTATCATAGCTTTTTCGGAATGAGGTCACTAGAAGTGAACGAGATTTCAATTTTGAAATAAAAAAAAAAGTTTATTAGGTTCATTTCCTATTCATGCATTTTATAATTAATAAATCAATTTAAAATAGAAATTAAAGCATAAAGAAATAGGAGGAATAATAAAAATAAAAGTTAATTAGGCTAATTAAAAAGCTGCCTGTAATGACATCATTAATAATCATAGAATATAAAATACAAAATAGACATCAATCGCAATTAATCGATTTTAATTATAAAATACAGTTATAGCAAAATTTACAATTTTTCTTTTTCTTAAACCAGTAACAAAATCTTAAATATTGGGAAATCTTTTACAAAAAAAATGTAAAAAATAAAAAATAAAAGAATACTTAAATAAAAAAAGACGAAGAAAAAGTTGTTTATTTGTTGCGATCATGATGTGTTCATCAAAAATAACTCAGAAAATAATAATAATAATAATAGTTATCATCATTACTAGGCACAGCTTATATTTTGCGAAGATATTTGGACAATTCTTAGGTCTCTGGGTGAGACTTGAATTGCTCAATTAATCCAGTCAAAGATGTTGTCTTTGTACTGTGTCATATGTTATAATAATAATAATAATAATAATAATAATAATAATAATAATAATAATAATAATAATAATAATAATTACCATCGGTCAACTCTAAAAAGCCGCACTGCTTGGATCAGCACATATT
>JAFIDM010081579.1:0-16487 GCA_023159025.1 Thereuonema tuberculata | reverse complement strand
ACTTATGCACAACTGCAGAAGGCTGTGGTACTCAACACTACACGCATTGTTAGGAAATTTATGGACACAAGCACACATCCCTAATCATTCTTGCACACATCTTTACACTTGGCAATATGTGCTTTGGTCCTTGACCCGCCATATTGTTTTTGCTGGGGAAACCCAAAGGTTTGAAACATACAAACATAATAATAATAATAATAATACGTTTATATTTTTGATAAACATATAATGAAGTACGTAGTAACTTTAGCAAAATTTATATCGTCAAATACTTTCTATATATATATATATATATATTATTTAATCAATTACCATGACTTTGAAACCTAGGATTGTTGATAAATCTGTAGATAAAGTGGGTGGATTTCCATTGGCCTAATGATTTTCCATTCTTATCAGTAAGCGAATATGCGATAATACGAAAGCAATTGATTCCAATAAGTTTTTGTAATTATAATAATAAGAAAGCTAAATTTTTACTCCATGAATAAATAGATAAAAAGATTAACTGATATCGGAAAATTTTCGTTAATAATTTTATATAATTTATAATAGGTACTATTCAAAGTTGTAACTAAACCTTTAAGATAAAACTATTCTCCAAATGTTGCTGTCTCCTCCGAACAAACATTAAAAGAAACTACAGGTGTAGTCTTGGCTTTTTTTTTTTTTTTGTTGCTATTTATTAAATACACTTAATTGTGGTAAGCTTTAAAATCCCTTATTTTCACATTTGTCTCTTCTAGTAAAAGACGAGGGAAATGAATAGAGTTGTGTCTTAACCTCCTCGACCCCAAAAGCCATAAGTTGGTCTGTAGGGAAATACTTTAACTTTATTTACATTAAGATATAGAAAATTAACCTTTGCGACATAGCAACGGAGACTATTATTTTTTCTTTTTTGCTATAAAGTAGGATTTTTCACATTTGTGAATGAGTGAATCCCTTAATTGCGTTCGTAATTTTAAGCACGAGGTATTGAATTAGTAGAATTTAGAAATTCTGAATCTGTAGAAAATTATTCGCAATGGAGTTCTTTTACAATTTGCACTCTACAAGTACTCGTTAAAAGTACTCGTTATTATAATTTTTAATCATTTATAGTTTTAGTAACAATCCATTTATAAGTAAAACTTTACTCTTGTACTTGAATGGTAGATGTAGGTATAGAGCAACTTTCATATTTATTTGAAATATGGGAAATATTTCAAGTGAGTATTTTGTACATGAAAAGGGTTACACTAAATTCTCTTCTAATAAACTGATAGGATTATTGAGTAATCTTTTCATTCTACCTTACAGAAATCGTAATGTTTTTAATTATTATAATTTGCAACAAATCTCTTCAAAAAAGATGCAGAATGATCAGAATGACAATAAATCCCAGTTCGTATATTGTTAATCAGGCCTCCCACATCAAATTCAGGACCCAGGACTCCAAATGCAGTAACAGATCCTCTCCCACGTTATGGCCAACATCATAGATTACATAAAAATAGTTTATATAAAATGTATAGTTAATTATAGACAACAAGCCTAGAAGTAATAGCCTAATTCATATCCAGTTAAGATCTCAGCCTGGGCCCCTTCGACTCCAACTGATCCCTCTCTTGTATTGTCAGTGAGTAAATCCTTCGTATACGTAACAGAAAAAATTCTTGTAACATTGTAATATAACCATCTTTATAGAAAGAAAAGAAAAAAAGGCGTGTTTCATTCATTTTCTTGAAGAAAAACTCATGTTTTAAAATTAGAACATTTATAGTAATAATTCTCAGTCAAAATAAACAAAAATTTCAGTGTACTACTACAACTTCCATGTAAAATACTACAAACACATGGTTGTTTCCAGCTGTGTTATTGAAATGGTGAAGTATTACGTCATTCATTATGGAAATGCTCTGAGTCTGTTTCCTCATCCTATTATTGTGATTTGAAAAACAGCCAAAAGTTAAAAAAAAGCTTTATTTTTACTTTTTAAGTCGTGGACTAGTTTTGTAAATCACTAAAAATTGAACAATTGAGATTTAGAACAACAAAGAAATAATTCTTTCTTTCGAATGAAATATTAAATTCCAAAAATACTCTTGTATAAAGTTCATATCATTATTATCGGTTATTAATTTGTTTCATTTTTATTTATTTATTTATTTATTAATTAATTTATTTATTTCTTGCATTGAAAAAGAAAGTATTTTCAAGGCCAGGCACATAACTGGGGAGGGGGTCTGTCCAAGGCGGTGACGTCATATCTATTCAATATAATTATATTATATAATGAAAGTTTAAAGAAAATAAATCACAACTCCCATTTTTTGAAAAATAATTACTATGGATTATTTTCAAATAAAATGTCACAATGAAATTAAGTCATCAAATAAAAGAACAACTATCATCACTCTTGTATATTTTGGTTTATTTCGTATTAGAGTTGGAACAGACAGATATAAATAACTGCGCTACATATTTGTAAAGTCATTCATAAAGGCATGAAAATCACACATTACATGTCTACTAGCTGACAATCCGTCTGAAAACAGCCGAATTTCTAAAGAAACGGTTTTCAAAGTCAACTTTATTACAATCAACATGAATTTTTTAAAATTACTGAATATATTGAGAAATAATCACTAGAATGGAAGTATTTTAGTAATAAGAACTTCTCTAATCATTTTATTCCATTACAGGTTAGAATTATTTGTAAATCTCACTCTTGCACTTTCTGAGCGTTTCGGCGGGGAATGAGTCTGGCTGACGAGTCCATAAAAACAACGAAACGCCTCTCACCGACGATAGCTCATATATTTATAATTTTTGTGTGATTTTTTTTATTCTTTTATATTATTTTTGGCATGTTAAACCTTATGTGGTATTATTCGCATTTACATTTCGTAAATCGAAACAGATTTTTTACAATTAATTCAACTAATTGAGAGTTTTATGGTTTATTACCAATGTTTATAATTTGGAGCGGTGTCACCTTCTATCTTCGTTTTATTGATAACATTATGAATTTACCATTTTTTAGCCTTTTTTCACCATTTGGTTTATTTTTCTCTATCTAACATTCCTAAATTCCAGAATTCTACATTGTCTGGAAACACCTGAAATAGGCAATGAAAACAGTACCCTTCAACATAAGCTTATGGGTAGATTGGTGTCATGTATCCACATATTAAATCATACTTTGCTAATTATTTTAAGTTATGAGTCTGGAAACATGACAAAAATAATTGAAATAAATCTAAAGATTTGCAAATTGTCAAAATATTAAAATCGGACTGAATATAAGTAAAAAATCGGAAATAACGATAAAAGGTGTCTTTTGCTCAACTGTATTGTGGGGCGATCACGTGCTTCTCACAGGCATTAATTATGTTTTCCGGCGAATGATATTTTCGCAAAATATTTTATGAATATGATTTCACAGTTAGAGATATTATTTTGAAAGTGAAAAGGCCCGCCTTCTTTTTACAATAATATTGTTCTTTATACTGAAAAAGCTTTTTTATATTTAAAATAATTATTTAATAATAATTGGTCTATTACTAGAATTCATCTCACTCTGAGTAAAACTTTTATACAATCAATTTATAATTCAAAACTTGTCTCTGTACAAAAGAAAAGGGAATGCCTTTTGACAGCAACAAAATCTCTTTCTCATTTCGTTTTATCTTTGTCTGCAAATAAATTACAACTGAATTAAAATCCTCTTTCACTCTGTTTTTTTTTTCTATGAATTTATACGAAATAAAAGGAAGAGGAAATGTTATGAAGAATTCTAAAAAAAGTAACCTAGAATTTTGCCTTAGAAAAAATAAACTATTATTATTTGGAGGATTAACGTAGAAAAGAAAGTCAGTAACTAGAGTAAACCAAATAGTTAATTTTTAGTATGTTAATTACTGAAGAAAAACAATCGTTCATAGCTGGTATATCGTTCTTATACCGATTTCACTGATGTCTAGTAATGACAAAGAATATTTAATAATGCCCATTAATTGTAACAAATATTAATAATAACAGTAAAAAGTTGCTCTGACTCTAGTACCATGCTTCTCATAATTTTTTAGCCAGTCTTTTTCAATAAAATTATTATCTTTTTAAATCAAACCTAGCAAGATTTATTTGCCAGGTTTCAGTGTAACTTGTATAGTTACAGAAATCAGTAATTTTTATTCCAAAATGGAAGAACTTTCATTGATTTCCAACAATGAAACAGCTCGCTTGTCATTGAATAGTAATTAGTTTTAAACTTAAATGTTCCTAAGATGTTGAGCTACTTTAATTAATTAATTCAGATGTTAAAACATATGACGTAGAGGAAGAAAAGGACTTCAAAGTAACTAATATTTTTCTAAAATCCCTTGAACTCTTTTACAAGTTTTGTAGAAAGTGTAGATGTTTAAAAACAACAATGGATGAAACTAAATTATTCACAAGTGACATCCTGGAACAGCTGTTTCACGCTCGTTGGCGATCATCAGCCAGGAGAAGCCACAGTAAATAACAAGGTCTCCGTACTGAGGCTAGTATGAACAATACATCGGAAGCGCAGTGGTGCCTCAAAGGAAAAAATACACAATGAAAAACTCACCAATGAAAAAAAACAGTGAGAAAATCCATATGCCAGCAAGAGCGGCATCAATGATTTTTTTTAAATTTTTTTTTAAAGCATAAGATTTCAAACAGCGCATTTGAAATTTACATATTTAGGAGTCAAAGATTTTCAAAAACAGCAACAGAAGTGAAAGACGTAACTGGTGGCAAATAATAAACTCTTTGCGACGTCACATGATCATTCTATTTGTTTTTATATGGTTAAAAGTAATTAGAACTTAGCGTAGAATTTGCGAGTTTAAATTAATTTTCAGGAAATTTGAAAGAAACGTTGGTTTCGTGTTTGGCCATTATTCAACTTTAGAAAAACAAAAAGACATTATTTTCACAACTTTAAAACACAAATAAAAGCAAACATGTTTAAGGAAAGTAACTTTTAATTTATCGCTAATCATCGAAGCATCTGGAAAAGAAAACCGAGTGAGACCATGAATACATCGTTAAATTATAGCCATTACGACATAGCAGAAGATGGTGGTTTCATTTAAAATACCCTGGTTATCTTCTAATAGAATAAGAAGGTACATCATTTCTCCCTATTTTTTTTTTTTTTTTTTTTTATTGAAAGAAATGGAAAAGATCAAGTGTTAGACACTCATACAGTGGTGGTCAGAATTATAAGGACAACTGAAAATTTCACAGAAAAAATTTATTTCTGAAGTAAATAAAGTGAAATGTATACATAAAATGCTTTTTTATGCTAGAAATCATTGTAGAATGCAAAACATTGGAAAATGCAAAATATGAATGATTTGCCGTATTAAACAAAAAATGTCATTGTAAAAACTGGCCAAAATTTTAAGGACAATGAATGTTTTTGGCCTAAAACATACTAATAATTAATAATCTCCCCCTTCTTCTCAATCACTTTCATCAGTCTTGACGTCGTAGAGTTTGACAGTTCCTTAAGAACGTTTTTAGAAATGTTTTTCCAGGCTTTTTCGATGGAGGACATGAATTCTTGCTTATTTTGATATTGAACACCATTTTTGTATACTTCGTGTGCCAGAATACCCACAGGTTTTCCATTGGATTTAGATCTGGGCTTCTGGCCGGCCAATCAAGTAATTTCACGAAATTAGCATCAAACTATGCTTTCGAAGTTTGAGAAACATGTACTGAGGCATTGTCCTGCTGGAACAAAAAGTCTCCACTTGTAATTGACGGTGCTTCTGATAAAAGATTATTGCCCAAAATGTAAATATAACTCTCAGACTTCATTTTGCCCTGCACAAAAACTATTGCAGTGGTTCCGCCAGTTGCGAAACCTCTTCAGACCAGCCACTGAGCCACCTCTAAATCTATGGTTTGCGAAAATTTCTTTTTCTTTACGGAAATCATACCAGAAGTAGCGAAAACCATCTGGTCCATCCAAATTAAACTTTTTCTCATCAGAAAAGATAATATCATCGCACTTCTTTTTCCATAGTAATGCATTTTTTTGACAAACTCCATCCTCAGTCTCTTATGAACTTTTGTAAGAGGTGGTCGTGACCTAAGTTTTCCTAACGAACTTTTTTTTCTTTTTGCAAAACATGTCGAACAGTTCGAACACTGCATCGTAAGTTTAATTCCCGTTTAATTTCCGTTGATGTTTGTTTTTTGGAGCAAGCTCGCCTTATTATCATTCTTTTCACACGCACAGAAACAGAAGATGGCCTACCTATACGTCTTTGCCGTCCATATTTTTCGGGATTTTTAAGAAAATTATAAATAACCGTTCTCGATCTATTCAGCTTTGTCGAAATTTGATATACAGTAAGTCCTGAACTTTTAAAAGCAACCACTTTCCCTTTCTAAAACTCCGAAAGTTTCGTACCTAGTGGCATGACTGAAAAAATAGAATACGACGTTCGCAATCTCTTACTATGCATTTATATCGTCTGGGAGTGCCGTGTGCTGAACAAAAAACATGCAAATTTTGCTTTTTAGAACACACAAATAGCATTGTCCTTATAATTTTGTCCATATCACAGTGCTGTCTAAATCCAAAATACATTTTATGAATGTGAATTTCCCATATATTTCCATAAAAACTAATAAAAAATGCTGCATTTATCGTTGGTTTCCAGCCATAAAATTTGCATAATTTTCCAGCCAACTGTAACCAAGTTTGGCGATTTTTTTCCCTTGTCCTTATAATTTTGACCACCACTGTATGTAAATGAGTCGTTGGAGCCTATGCTTCCCTTTAGACAACAGAAGGCATCGTTTATACTAAAACAATGCATAATAATACAGAGATTAATATGAAAGGAACGAAATATTTGAAATCGATAAAAGTAAAACTACACAATAAAAATTAAAAGCTTTAAAGATAAAAATAAAAATAATAAAACCAACCGGTTCGATCAAGTCATTATTTTCAAAGTAAACACAAAACCTATGGACCAATCATAGGTTTTTGCTACATTATATGTCACTGTAGGTTTTGTCCTTTTGGACATATTTACCTTGAAAATGATGATTTGGTAGACATTGAAAATATTGTTTTTATTTTTAAAACTTGTAAATTTATTGTGAATTTAAAATTTGAAATAGAACATAGCATTTTTACTGCTCATCCTGTTCACTTACATAAACACATTTCAGTTGAACTGTTCTTCATCCTCACTTTTTTTTAAATTCTTATGTTTATTTTTTTTCATTCATTTTTAACGTGTAGATTTAATTATTATTAGCAACCATCAAAGCACTATAAAATGTTAAAAAAACATTTAAAAAACATTTAAAAAGCTTACTGCTAGGACGTTTCAGGGCTTTGTGGCGAAACCCCTTTCTCAAATAAAATTCATCGGAGCACTTTTCATTTACACTTTGATGAATCCACGGTGGATGAAAGGTGCTCCGGATGAATTGGAATTGAGAAAGGGGTCTCGCTACAAATGATCCTCGAAACGTCGTATCAGTAAACTTTTTAATGTTTTTTAAATGTTTTTTTTTAACGTTTTATAGTGTGCTTTGATGATTGCTAATAATTCTTACGTTTATTTCTAAGTTTTCGTTAATGATTCTGGTTTGTTTGTTTTTTTTTTCTTTGATTTAATTCATCCTATTTGGTTCCTCTTTGGATTCCTTATGAATTTCGTAATTATGATCTTTATTAAATGATTGTAATAGTTACAATACTTCTTATTTTATTTTATTTCTCTTATGTTTTTCGGGTCCCTCACATCTCGCCTGGTCGATTTCTGTATTTTATTTTAATTTTTTATTTCTTACACTTTTAAAGGTATCTTTAAAACTTTTTGATTCCGAATTCTGATTAAGAGTTATTGTTTTTTCATTTGTAAGAGTATTTTTTATTCATACAGATCTAATGCAAAGTAGCGTAAGTTCTCGAACAGGGACAAGCATTTTTTTTTAGACTTGTTAGTGAAGCCCAACATGGTTTTTAGATGATGATGACATTATTATTATTATTATTTTTCTTATACATGTGTTTATCTCAGACAAAGTCCGGAAGCCTTGTAGGCGGAGAAATTCATCTCAAGCCGTCTGTTGTAGAAACCTACGGGTGATATGACATGTTTGTAATAATAGACTACACTTTTCTGAATATTTTTGACAAGATTTTGTTGCAGTCCAATTTTTTCTAAATTATCACTAAAATTCTTTGACACAATTCCGGTCGCCGATATCACCAATGGTACTGTTATTATTATTATTATTATGTTTGCATGTTTCAAACCTTGGGTTTCCCCAGCAAAAACAATATGGCGGGTCAAGGACCAAAGCACATACTGCCAAGTGTAAAGACGTGTGCGAGAATGATTAGGGATGTGTGGTTGTGTCCATAAATTTCCTAACTATGCGTGTAGTGTTGAGTACCACAGCCTTCTGCAGTTGTGCATAAGTGTTTTTGTGAAGTCCTAGTGTGCTGAGACTGTGGTGCAATGTGTGAGGCACCAGACCAGTGGCAGACAGAACGATGGGTACAACACGTACTCGATCCTGCCTCCACTGCTTCTGGAGCTCGTGTGCTAGATCAATGTATTTACTGATCTTGTCTGCGTGAGTTTTCTGCATGTTCTTGCTGATAGGCACTGCAATATCAATTAGATAGGTCTGTTTGTTGACCTTATCAACAAGTGTGATGTCTGGTCTGTTGTGATGTATGGTTTTGTCTGTGAATGGGGCGGTCCCAGTATAGTTTATATGAGGGTGACTCTAATACGCTTTGTGGTATGTACTTGTAGTACGGGACCGTGCTCTTAAGAAGTGAATGTTTGTGTGCTAGTTGTTGATGAACGATCGACGCTACCTGATTGTATCGGTGGAGGTAGTCTGTTTGAGAGAGAAGGGGACAGCCTGATATTACGTGGTCGATCGTCTCATGCGTAGTGTGGCATTTCCTGCATTTGTCGTCATGTGTGTTTGCATCGTGTAGAATGTGTTTCTTGTAGTTGCGTGTGGAGACGACTTGGTCCTGTATTGCGATCATGAACCCTTCGGTCTCCCCAAACAGCTCACCACTCGTCAGCCATCTGTTCGACGCTTCCATGTCGACATGAGGCTGGCTGAGTTCGTGATGATGTCTGCCATGGAGTTCCTTACGAGCCCATGATTCACGCAGCTGCTGAGTGTGGGTGTCAGGGGTGGTGAGTGTTGGAGAAGAGTTTTCGAGGTTCAGGGGTGTGAGGTTTGTGTCAGCCTTGACAATGGCTGAGTGAAGTGAGGAGTCTTCTGCTCTTTGGTGGAAATGTTCCCTAAGTGTTTGTACTTGTTTTCCGTGTAGGGTGATGAGGTTGATGAGTCCTCGGCCTCCCTCCTTGCGGGGAAGAGTCATCCTTTCCGTAGCGGACTTGGGGTGGTGCATGTTGTGTTTCGTGAATGTAGTGCGTGTTGCGCGTTGTAGTGCTTCGAGTTCGGTGTTTGTCCATGGAATTATGCCGAACGAATATGTTAGTGTGGGAACGGCAAAAGTGTTGATAGCTTTAATTTTATTTCTGGCGTTGAGTTGTGTTTTGAGGATTTTGTGAACTCGAGCAAGGTATGTGTTCTTCAGTGCCTTTTTAATGTTTGCGTTGTCAATGACGCGCGCTTGCTGGAAGCCCAGGTACTTGTAGGTCTCTCCCTGTTCCATGGATTGGATGGCCAAACCATGGTCCAGTTCAAAACACTCCAAATTCGAAGTCTTCCCACGTTTTATGTGTAACTTGCGGCATTTGTCCATTCCAAATTCCATCCCAATGTCTTTGGTGAACTGTGTGGTGGCTTGTAGTAAATTAGTAAGTTGTGCATTGTTTGTGGCATAGAGTTTAATGTCATCCATGTAGAGTAAGTGTGTGATTTTATATGGTGTCACAGTGCGTGTGGTAAGCCTATAACCGTGTTTTGTGTTATCTAGTATATGGCTCAGTGGATTCAAGGCGAGGCAGAACCAAAGAGGACTCAAGGAGTCTCCCTTGAGATTATTATTATTATTATTATTATTATTTAGGTTATGTTTTGGAATTTTATAAGTCATGCATATGTTTTATAGGTCACGTTATTCCGGGGTTTGGTTATTTTATTGTTTGTGAAATGGGTCACTCAATTGAAAGCATATAAATCAATTGTAGACTCCACAACTGTTTTTATTTATCGAATTACAATGTTGTTATTTATTTTAATATTTAAATATTAATATTTTCCTTTGTAAATTCCTGCAACTATTTTTTCCATAAAAAAAAGATAACTATTATTTCTAAGAGTTCTGTTAATCATCACAGATATTTAAAGTGTTCTTTATTTCTAAGCCTTTCTTATATTTTAATGAAAAGATCTTCCTTGAAACTTACAGTTGTTTTAAGTTAAATAATTTTTATAAAAACGAAGCTGAGCCAAGTTATCTACAGATTCGTGCTAATATGTTCAGCTGTGACTAATAGTTTCTTAAGAAATTCATTCCAAGGCAGCTTTTGTAAAGAACTAGATCGGAATTTAGATCAACTAATCAAAACTTTCAAAAATATACTGGTAATTGGTGATATTAACATAGACATAAATAAAGAATTCCCAACTATGAAACTTTCAATATTTAAAAGTATGCTTTACTCATGGCTTAAAACATTCTATCACAGAAACCACCAGAGAATCTACAACTAAAATCGAACATTCTGAAGCCTGCATAGATCACTGCTTTGGAAAAATAAAAGATTCCAACGTAACAGGTTATGTAATTGATAACAATATCTCAGATCATAATATGATACTTATCAAATTATCAAATTCCAAAATTAACTTTCCCATCAACCACGATAGAAAGATCAAGCAGAAATTAATTATGCCTATATCTGACGTTGCCTACTTCAATTCACAAATAAGTAAGTTGTTAGAAAAACAACATACCTCACACAACACGACAACAAAAATTCCTGTAAGAACCCAAGACAACATATCAATGTAAATGACAATGATTTCGCTAATACCAAGAAAAACCAGAACCAAAAATTTAAACAAATATGGATGACAGATGAGATTTATAAACTTATTAAAGAAAAAGATCAGCTATATAAAAAACATAAAACAATAAAACGAACATTGCATACGCCCTTAGATACAAAAAGGTTAGGAACTTAACAATGAACTTAATAAAAAAATCCAAAGAAAAATATTACTCTGATCAGCTTGGAAAAAACTACAACAATAATAAAGAATACTGGAAAATAATAAATGATACAATAAATACAAGCAAAAATGATAATTCAGGCATTTATTTATATTAAATCATAAATCAGCAGGTAGGCCTACTGACAAAACACTAGATTTTGGAGTACATTTGGCAACATAAAAGAATGCAAATGTAACATACATTTTCTAATTATAACCTCAACACTCCTTCAGGCTCTATAGTACTAACTGAAATGTCTCCAAATGATGTGAATACAATTTTAATCAATATGAAATCATGTAAATCAGTTGGACTGGACAAAATACCTATAGAAGAAATCAAAGAACACAATGAGTCGAACAAACAAACCATTTGCGAAATCTCAAAACAAATCATTAAAACATGTAAGTTCCCAGAAAAATGGAAATGGGCAAAAATCATCTCCATTTACAAAATTGGGAAAAAAACTTCGATAATCAACTACCGTCCTATATCAATCTTACCTAATATCTCCAAAATCTTCGAATCACATATAACAAACACCATATACAATTTCGTAGAAAAAAATAAAACCATAAACATTAACCAGTACGCCTATCAAAAAATTCCAGTACCACAAATTTATTAGACGACTTTAACGAGTACATAAACACTAATTTAAACAAAGCAAAATATTGTCAATTGTATTTATAGATTTAAAAAAGCCTTTGACTGCTTAAATCACGCCATACTAATAAAAGAATTAGATAAACATGGCATTCGAGGAAATGCACAAAAATTGATGAGTAACTATTTGAGAAATAGAAAATTCAAGGTATCCATTAAAAACAATCTAAGTAAATTCTACTAATTTTAAAAAAAGGAATCCCTCAAGGATCTAACCTAGGTCCGTTATTATTCATAATTTGCACGAATACCATATTCAAGACACTCACATACACTAAAGCGTTTGCCTACGCAGACGACTTCATAATAATAAATGCTTCCGATGAAATACAGAATACTCATCAAAGGACTCAATATGACTTAGACGAAATTGTAAAGTGGACCTATGACTACAAAATGGAAATAAACCAGACAAAAACAAAATTCATTGTAATCAAAACTAAAAACAAAAACATAAGCATCATACCAAACTTAAAAAATACCTACATTTGAGTGTCTACACAAAGGCAATGAACAAACCATTAATTGCAGCTGTGAAGTATTGGAAAACATAAACAATTGTAAATATCTTGGTATTCACACTGATAACAAATTCACATGACATATTCACACAATCTCAATCCTCAAAAAACTCAACACTTACACTTACATCTTTAACAAAATTAAACAAGATAGGGATAGGATTAGTAAACAATCACAATGCTTCGCAACATCTTCTGATACGTATAAGAAAATATAATTGATATTGCTTTAATTTCCTTATTATTATAAATGTGATTGTTGCGAATGCAAAAGGAGGAATTGTTGCGATTATTGTGGTTGTTGTAGAGCTGTATTATAAATGTGATTGTTGCGCATGCAAAAGACGCAAGTGTTACGATTATTGTGATTGTTGTGATTGTTGCTAATGATATTTTAATGATATTTGTCCACAGACAGACAAAACGGGAATATTAGTCTTCTGATCCTTATCAGAAAACTAAAATTCTTTTTCCTTTAAAAGCAAAAATCTTAATTTATAAAGCTTTTGTTGACTCAACAATAAACTATGGCATAATTAACTGGATACAAGCAAACAAGAACGAAATAGGCTTAATAGACAAATCCATAGATAATATACTTAAACTAATCTTCCCTAACTTGAAGCAAATATCACGCTCTGAAAAACTAGATATCCTAAAAAAGTACAAAATATTATATCCTTGACAAAAAATAGTATGTTACACAATCACACTAAAGAATTACTTTACTCTTCTAAATAACACCGAATGCACAACACTCTATTCAACCAGAAGCAACTTCTATAACAAACCAAAATTTGAACCACCTCGAAATAACTACAGATTAAGATTAAAAAGTAAAATAATTGTAAACATATTTAATCAATTTGAAAAAAAATTTGAACAACCTGAAAATTTTTAAAGACTTAAAAAGAAAACTCTTACATTATATGACAGAAAATAAGATAAAATGGTTTAAATAATTACATAACTTTGAAATCCAAGCTCAGAAAATATCTCGTTTTATACAAAATTCCAGGTGAAAAATACCTACTTAACCAACTATATTATTATCATAATTATCATTAAAAGTCAAAATTATAAACTTACACAAACTTCTTTTATTAAATTATAATTATCATTAAAAGTCAAAATTATAAACTTACACAAACTTCTTTTATTAAATTATAATTATCATTAAAAGTCAAAATTATAATAATGATAATAAGTTAAATAAATTAACTTTAAATTATTATAATAACGAAATCATTCTTTTTCAACGCTTAGGCCGTCGAAACGTCGCGTTGTCAAAGGAGGAGTTTATAATTTAATAAAAGAAGTTTGTGTAACTATATTATTAGTTATAAAAAAATAAAAAATAAAAATAAAAATTCTATTCGTAGTTATTGTAGCGAATAGAAATATTTAAGTACATATCCTCTTATTCTTTAACTTTTATAATATTATTGTATATCTGTAATATATGTAAATGTGAATATGCACATATGTGTATTTACGCTCCTGTGAATGTATACTATACATATACACAGAGACATATATGCACGCCTGCATCTTCACATGTGAATGTTCCTTAAAATATTGTTTTAAATTTTTATAGATTGTACTGTGTAGATATATATATGTACATTACATTATATTAGCAACTATAAATTAAACATTAAACTCCAGAACCTATACTGACAGGGAAATTCCTCTAGTAGGATTGTAAAATTTGAATTGGATAGAAATACAAAAAAAAGAGAATTCTATACTTTATTCTAAAAAGTTTTCTTGGTGCTGACATTGTAAATAAACTTAAAATTAATGACTAACTTTGATCGAAGTGGAAGCAGTGAATTATCTTTTTGTTAGGAAGAGCCTTCAATTCAAATTTCTCTTTTTCTTTGATGGTATTGGATTCAAATTAATCTCAGAAGTTGCGTTTGCTGTTAATTTTTTTTAAGTTTATGAAATTTACAATCTTTCTATATTAAGATTATCTTTATTGTCACAATGATATTCTAATTACAACCGTCACAATATTCCATCCTTTTGGTAAACATTGATTTATTCTTTGTATCTTCAAAACATCATCACCAGCTCAATTTTTCTGACTCAGTTTTGAACTTAGTCATTATTCCAAACATTCATTCAACTTACAGTAATTGATCTCACTTTTACTTAATCCCTTAATCTTTCATCAATAGGAGAACCATTGTTTTTTTCATGATTTGGTCTTTATTTTGTTATTTTGAATTCTGAATTTTTAGTATCCAATATTGCTTCTTATACACCTACATTTATTCTGAAATCCTTCGAGAAACCTGTTCCCATCATTCAATAATTTGTTTCTAAGAATCTACTCCGTGAATTAGTTTGAATGCATTCAAAAGAGTAAAATTCAAAGCTTTGTATCGTAAGTTTTAGTTCTATCTTCAGTTGATGTAACTGAAAACATATCATTATCAATAATACTAAAAAAAAAATCTTACTAAGAAAACAATCTTCTCAATTCTTCTGGCAATTAAAATTATTTGGAAGAAACTAGAATATCTCAACATCGTAAAATTAAAAATATCAAAGATAACAATAACTTTCAGATGCTATCACGATAACATTGACCTCATCTCAATAATCCATCGTTACTGAAACAAGTTCTGTTTCTAATCAACTACAAAAGATAAAAATCAACCCATTCAATTAATAGAGAATTCGTAAGTTCCACCTAAACAGCCATTTCTCTTTGTTGATTTATTCATCATCTGATTTGTCGGTTTCTCTTTTTCCTCCGGTGCTCTTGTAATAAATTGTGCTGATTTTAATTTATAAGTGAAGATTCTTTTCTATTCTTTCTTCGTTCTGTGTTTTTTTTCTTACATACTTTCTGGTGAGGATTAAGTATAAGAATCGAAGTGAAATCTTTCGTCTCAGAATACTCACTGCATTGTAATGTATCTTTACAATATTGTTTCAATTTATTAAATATGTTTAATTACCCTTAATTTCCAAATTTTTCAAATACTTAATTTATTTTAAACTATTTGAAGATATTGAAATGAATTTTTTTTTAACTAGGTCAGTTATGTTCAAACTGATTTAACAGAGATTTCTTAAAAATTTTGAAAAGAAAATGGCTTTAACGAAAATATTTATTTAAATTAACAAAAGATAAACATCATTGATTTTTTTCAATAATTAAGTTCAATCTTAATAATAATATGTAATACATGTTTCACTTGTTTTATTCCTCTATTCAAATCAATAACTTCAATATGTTCAAAGGAAAAAGAAAATCATAATAATAAAAATAAAATTATCATAAGTGATCGGTTTTATTGATTTCATTTGATTGATCATTTGATTTTTCCGCAGTTGGTTTTGCCAATTCGACAAAAGTCTAAAAATGAATCATGTATTTTGGTATGTTCTGATATTCTGAGAAACCGTGAAGTATGCGTAGAGGGGTTGCAGCCCCAATTGCATTTGAAAAATATGCAATCGCTTTGTTTGTAACGCCCCCCCCCCCAATTTTAAAATCTTGCAAATGCCTACGATCCTATAGTTTGCCTATTGGAGTTTAGAATCTTATAAAAGCGTGATATGAAAATCATGAAGAAGCGATTGGAGTCTAAGCTTATTATAGAGTGAACGTTCTACCTATTAGTTTGATTATTTTCTTTTGTTGGCGGGTTCATTTAATAGCAGTTATTTTATAATATTGTGTAATGAGATGAGTCGAATGCAAATCGTTCAACTTTCATGATTTCCTTTGGAAAAAAATACAGTGCTTTCAGTATCCACTCCTTCACTGCTTCTTCTTCGCGTGCTTTCAAGAAAGAGTCATATTGTTGGGTTTTTTGTTTAACTGTACTGCTGATGTCATACAATTCTCATCTGCCGAACATTGTGGGTACATTTTATTCTGAACTCGTCATAAGTTGGACGCAATAATTCCAACATTTAATATTTGGAATAGAAATTAAGGAATTGATTGAAAGCTGTGCAATGAATTGATTTCAAACCACTCCCTTCTTAAAGAATTGCAGATAAACAAGGGAAAGAAAATTATGATTAATATGGAAACATTGGGAAGATTCTCGAAA
>JAFIDM010081578.1:0-76725 GCA_023159025.1 Thereuonema tuberculata | reverse complement strand
AAAATAGATTTTTGGGTGAAAGTTTGTTAATTGTTTTTTTTTTTTTTTTTAGTCTAATAAGCAAGCATTTTGTTTTTTCTTTATTCATTATTAATTTCTTATCATATATCCATTTTTGAATAATATTAATTTGATAAATTTTAATTTGCAATTTTTCGATCACTATCTTCAGTGTAGAGTACGATATCATCTTCATATATGTCTATGTAACAATTTTTTTATTAATAGAAAAAGATTATTATTATACACTATATGGCCAAAGTACCCGGACACCTTTCCGAAGAAGTGAATCGGGAAGGTCAGGAGGTTTGATGCGTCATCGGACGCTATAAAAGCGTTGGTGGGGGCTTGGGCGGGTCATAATTCTGCATTCCAGATAAAATGAGTAAGTCAGGCCAGCTCAGTAACTTCGAACATGGCGTGATAATCGGATACCACTGTTGTAGGAACTCGGTTAGTGAAACTGCGGACATCCTGCACGTGCCGAAATCAACTGATGTAATTGTAAATTGGAGATGTCGAGGCAGTGAAACGACAGCTGTACGAAGTGGTAGACCGAGAAAACTGACTGACCGTAGACGTAGAACCCTGCAGAGAGTACGGAAGCAAAATAGCAAGTCTCCGTTGGTAGTGATGACGACGGAATTCCAATATGCGGAGTTGCCGCTAGCAGCAGGACTGTTCGCCGAGAGCTAAACTACTTGGGTTCCCACGGCCGTGCGGCCACTCACAAGCCGAACATCTCCACTGTCAATTCGAAGCGTCGGTTGCAATGGTGCAGATTTCACCACTGGACTGCGGAGGAGTGGAAAAACGTTCTGTGTAGTGATGAATCTCGCTTCACGATCTGGCAGTCCGATGGACGCATGTGGATTTGGTGAATGCTCGGCGAACGCTTTTAATCCTACTATATTGTGTCTACTGTTAAGTTCGGTGGCGGCAGCATAATAATGTGGGGGTGTTTTTCGTGGTTCGGCCTGGGTCCCTTAGTTCTTGTGATGGGCAACATCAACTCTACGATGTATCGGTCCATTCTGAACAGCGCTACCCTCCCAACTCTGTGGCAACAGTTTGGCCGCTACAGAGTGTGACAGACAGACAACACAAAAGCAAGAGCGGTTCCCTATGCTAACTGTAACATGGGACCGCTAAAAACAAGATCAAAGATGGCGCTTGATTAATGAATAGCAAACCACTGTTGGAGCTTGGAATTTGGATGTTTAAGCCGCATTATTTGGGCGTGATTTGTTTGAGTACAATTATTCAATAAAAATTTTTAAAATATATATTTTCAAAAGTACAGTAGATTAATCTCGCTTCCTTAGCCGAAACTGAACATTATGGTAAAATAAGTTCTCATTTAGTCAAGCTTCGCCCCCCCCCCCCGAAAGATAATTCTGGCTACGGGCCTGCTCGTCTAGCAAACGTTGTTGAGCTGGAGTTATTTATAGTTGTTAATGGGCTCAATCTTTCCTGCTATCTCAATAAACGGACAGTAGCGTTGTATTATAATATGTTGATATCCTTTTGAAACACTACTTGTTCGAGTTTCTTTTGAAGAATAGAAAACATTCCTGTCGTGCCTCTAAAGTTAAAAAGCGTGTCATCTCTTTGAAATTAAATATCCTTGTATTGTGTTGCTAA
This sequence comes from Thereuonema tuberculata, assembly GCA_023159025.1. Classification (NCBI taxonomy): domain Eukaryota; kingdom Metazoa; phylum Arthropoda; class Chilopoda; order Scutigeromorpha; family Scutigeridae; genus Thereuonema; species Thereuonema tuberculata. The sequence continues at coordinate 75,081 of JAFIDM010081578.1, read as the reverse complement.
TCCTTTTTTAAAACTATTGTGTTGCAGAACAAAAGTTATTGACCAAAATCTGACCGTATGTTTGAGTTCCTGTACATCGCGTGGGGTTAGGTTTTATAATAACATTAAATTCTTTTATTAGTCAGTTTAAGAAGTAAATGTAGGAAAAATAAGTAGCCAGCTTTTATCATTGAAAAACATCCTTCAAATAGCAAGATATGATGAATCATAAAAAATTTCTGACGTGGCAAACGTTTTAAAGAATCAAAGAATGAAATATTCAACAGCACATTTCGAAATAATACTTTCAAAACTATCTTGAATTGAAGAGCTAGAAAGATTAAGAAAATTCAAAATTACTTTTAATCAAATACGAAATGAAATTATTATTTCAATTTATCTTCAATGAATCCTAAAATAAAGAAATAAAGATTTAGAATCTGTAATATATGCATTCAAATGGCATAATATTTTCGAATTACTGTGGTAAAAATTTGGTAGCAGTAATTATGTTTCATTTACTGATTAAGAGCATAATTTTAAGCAATAATTCTTTTGTTTTTAGTGCCGTGGGCACACTCCACGTGTGCTTTCATCCTTGCGGATCTATCGCTCTACAATGGTCAGAAGTTGTGAAGGTATTTTTTTTTTTCCATGTATAAATCTGACAAATTTTCACACCCTTCAATGTCATAAACAGAATAGAAAGAGAAGAAGCAGACAAACACAGGAAAAAAAGTAAACATGTGTCGAAGCCGACACCGGAAATCGAACCCAGGTGCCGACGGATCTGCCTCGCGGAAGAACGCCGTCTGATCCACTACACCACGCCGGCACGGCTCTAAACCTTTTCATTTCTGACTGAATGCTATAAATCATTAATAAAATTAATACAAATAGTACTTTATAGCCTACATCTATTTCATTAGTTAGAAATGTAAGTTTTGATTCCGACTTTGAAAAAAAAATTCTAAAGTTTCTGGAATTTCAATCTTTCATCAAGTTGTTATAATAAAGAAATACAGTACTTAATAAAAAAAAATAGGTATTATTTTAATAATTCTTTTAAAAATTTCATATTTATAGCTGAAAATATGTATTCATACAAGATAATCTGAAAGACAATTTGAAATACAACGTAGTGTGGGTTGTTTCTTTAATTAGCCTATATAGATGTATATCCTACAAAACATTTAAGTTACTATTTAATTGCCGTAATGTTATTTTAAAGTTATTTAGTTGTTAATAAACAATCCTATCCAAATATTTTGTCTCTATGTTTTCAAGAGTCTAAAACCAAATCGAAAAAATAAACTTTCCGTTTTAAAATATTAGTATAAAACTACTGCTTGGCTAAATGAAATTAAAAAAAAAAAATAGTGTTTTTATTTAAAAAATGCTGATCAAAAAGAGAGTTGCGAGCATCAAGCAAAAAATTTCTTTTTAATACAATTTAAAAACATTAATTACTGAATTCTTTAAATGATAATCAGTATTCCTACTTTCATTATTTCAGATATTATTTGAATTTTTTTTCTAGATCGTTTTTATATTATTTTTTACTATTTATTTATACTCATAATAATAGTTTGCACTTGAATTAAAAATATATAGTCATAATTTCAATATATATATATTGTAACTTTAGATTATATCGAGTGAAAACACTCTCACGGGATTTCTTGATGTAATAATGAAATGACACAACTAATCTGTATAAATTACTTATACCTGTATAAATCCATCGTTGTTATTACTAATAAAATTGAATATAATAACGGTTTGTTAAAACATTCCTAATTCTTTTTAATGTTTTGTATTTATATTTAAAAACAAATCCCTCAAACAAACAGTTGAAAAATCAATGAAAATATATTATTTGCAATTAAATATGAAAGATGTTGAAAAGAATTTTTTTCCCTGATGCTTGGATTTCTTTGCTGTTGTATTTCTAAAAAGAAATCTTAGAATGAAGACATCGCTAATTATGATTTATTTTCCTATCAAATTATTTTTCAGCCATGTCTAATAAAGATTAAAAAGGGACATGATTGGTCTGTTTCATCAACCTTCGCTTTTTTCTGGATGGCCAGTTCCACCACGAATTTTAGACAAGTAAGAATATTCTCTGGCGTTGGGGAGATCCTTCACGACGCATGCGCTCAATGCACTTCGGTTTAGGTTCATGTTGCTAACTTCATACCAGTCATCTGAAGACTCATCGTACGTTTCTACGTAAGGAATCGTTGTGGAGCCTATTAAATATATAAAAAAGGTTCTATAATTATAAAGCAGTAGATATTCTACAATGTTTGTCAAATTTAGAAACTGTGCCATTTAGTCCACTATCTTACGAAAGAATTAAACAACAATTTAAGCATAGAGATTTAATAGAGTGTATTTTAATTATGTACTTTAAAAACACATTTAACACTTCATATTTTTGGATGTAATTAGATTGTAATAAATTCCCAAAATTTATTGCATTGAAAGATGAATAATATCAAATCATTATTTTGAATAAGAAACTTCATAAAAAGCTACAACCCATACTTAAAACAGTGGTAATACAAGGAATAACAGAATAACAGAATAACAGAATATTTCTATTTGTTGCAACGGTATTTATTGGTGAAAAAAATGCTTTAAAATATAAAATCATGTTCAAAATGTGTAATAAATACAAGGATTATTATTTGAAAATATCCAAAATCTAAATGGTTTTTGTGGTACATAAGTTTTTGTGGTAGATATGATTTATGGAAAATGAAGCAGCAATATAATCAAAAGAGATAAATAATATTTTTTTTTGCCGTTGCCTACTATATTGGCACAAAATTAGTTAAAACCTCAAAATCAAAAATTCCTCTTAAAAATGAAAGGCACTATTTATGGAATTAGATGCAAATCAATAGCACCACATCAATCCAAGTGTCTGTACATCGGAAATTCTAAAAGGGAATTGGGCATCAGAAAAAGAGAGCATGTAAACCCCGTAAAGAAAGAAAATAAAGCGTACGGTACCACCTCACATTGTATCAGTACAGGCCACTCCCTCGATATTCAAAACATTGAAGTATTTGGACAACGAAGTAATAGATATTTACGGGAATTTTATGAATCGGTGATGATTCGTCTTTTACACAGTTACAACCAAGACTTATCAACAAAAAATGTACTGGAATACGGATTGTAAACAAAGTTATAATAATCAAGACACAATAGAACGTCCACGCCTCATAGCTGAAGGCAATTTCCGTTTTGCAAAAAGCGACCGCCAGGTTGATACTGGTAGCCGGATATCGATGAAGGTTAAACACAGCCGCTATGTCTCATTTGGCCAACGACTTCCATCCAGGAAAGATCTTTCACACTTTTTTTTTTCCTTCATATAAATAAGGGGTACCCCACTTGATAAGGGAATCTGAAAAGGAGATTCCGAAACATTGTGTTTTAAATGTAAATAGATTTTTATATCTTTTAAACGCTTTTAACTAATTTTGTGCCAATATAGTAGGCAACGGCAAATCTTATATATTCAGGCACGTTAAATAGTTTTGGAAATAATATTTTTAACTCATGTAATGACTGGTAAGGTTAATGAATAATATTTCACTGATGCTTAATGAGAGCACATACCACTTTTATGTCATCCCCAATTAATACTTCGAAACCTTCATACTTTCATTTTAATTATAAGAAATGCTTTCCTTAAATATATTCTGGAGAGCGTTTACAATCAATTTTATTCTAATTACAAACGTATTTTTATTAGTATTTTCTGTAAGCATTTTCTTTTTCATTCACTGGTTCAACTTCTTATATAAGGTAGTTTTTTTTCTAACTTCTATTTTTTTCTTTATTATTTCAATTTCAGTTTCGTTAACATTTTGTGATCGTGATTGAGTCTCTCCTGTTCACTTTTGATAAGAGTAATAATTTTGTTACTGTGTTCCTTTTTCCAGTCTACTGATAGTTTTAAAAGCCGTTCCCCCTTAGCTAGATTTCTTAAGCATCTAGTTATGTTTTAAACCAGGCGGTCGACAAGCTACAGCCCATGGACCAGATCTCCTCCACCAATCGAAATTACTCAGTTCGCGAAGTCCTCAAATCACCTCCCCCCCCAAGACATTTTTTGTCTTTTAAAGGCGTTTTTAAAGAAAGACAACGCCTGGGGGGGGGGAATCAGGGAGTGGTCGTAGAAGTCGGAGTTTTTGCAGGTGGTCACCTACTTTTTGATGCTGAACACAATGGTGAAATTTTCATTCGAATATCTCTAACCGTTTGGTCGCTACTGTGTGTGCCATCCAGACAGCATAAAAGCAATGTTAGCGGCCCTTAGGTTACAGCTTGTCTGTAAAACAGAGGGAACCGAAACCTTCACCATTGTGTTTAGCATCAAAAAGTAGGTGATCACGCCCAAAGAAATGAGACCTGTAGGACCTCCCTGACCGGAAGTTGGGGGTCAAAAGTGGTCGCTTCCGATAAAGTTGTATTTATAAAAGTTTGTTTATAAAATTGTGCATATTACGGGGCCACTTTGCTTTTAACAATGTCTAAAAGCATTAATTATTTTTTATAACATAATAATATCAACTCTTCTTAAAAATAAAATGCATGAAGAACAATGTAAGATGCCAGCTGACTGATGCCATTTAAATGGCTTTCTGTATCTGAGTTCGTCAGATTGTCGACTAACCTTGAGATTTTCCCGCAACAAACATCATCAAACCTTGGACTAATTTGTCATTTTCTGACTCAGCAACGCAAACAATTTTAAATAACGAACAATTAATAATGTTTTTTTTTTTGTTTTTTTTTTTAAGTTTTATTATTATTATCTTAATTTTTGAAGTAGATGAATTTGGCCCGCCTTCCATACACTGGCATTGCCTCTGGCATTTGTCTGGAAAAAGGTTGCAACCACTATCCTAAGCTTATGAAACCTCATATTTTATATCCACAAGTTTCACTATTGCTTATCACATCATTTTAGTAACATGAAATTCAAAAATAAACAATAAAAAAAAAATTAAATAAACAAAAGTTCCTACATTAAAGACAGTATTAAATCCAAATGGTTCTCACGTAGAAGATGGCAGGTATCATCTCTACATTCTATCAAGAAATCCAGAAAGAATATCAGATTTCGACAGCTTTATATCATTATACTTTTCTCTTATACATAAAGCTGAAATCATTTCAATGACCTGGATTTATTCTCAAAGATAGACCTTCAGCCTAATCATCTTTTAATAAATGCTGGAATCTATCTACTTGTATAATAAAGACCATGGCGGAATATTATAGTTGCATCAACTACGATTAACTTTTAAAAGTTAATAATAAGTCACTAGATATTAATGCTTTAGCAGCTGAAATGCATGAGCATGAACAGGAAATAATTATTCCTAATTTTGTTAGCTCCTTCAATTTTTAGCAGATAACCAATCTCGCATTTTAACTAGCAGATAATGGCAGTGAGATAATACTCTTTTTAACTATCAAATAGAATCATCTTTGTCAGGGAATCGCAAAGAGAGAAGTACTTAATCACATTATGTATTAATTACAGCTTATCACAGTATTATCTGTTAGTTATAAGTTATAAATTATAAGTTATTTTAGCTGCAGATGAGCGATCATTTCTTTGACTTGTTAACATTAAGCGGTGCAGCAAATACCCCTGAAAACGTGAAAGAGTTAGAAGACTAACATTACTCTTAGTGCAAATGTGCAATAAATTGTATTGAAGGATTTAAGTGCATAACAGTCATCAATTTGCCTATAATTTACTATTTTGTTGATTTATTGAAAAAAAAAACAACGTGATATTGCAATATATTGGAAACACTTCAAATACCGTTCATATTGAACATATTGAAAATTCTGATTCCAACTCAGAATAATAAGTTTACGAATAATAAGTCTACATTAACGGAGAATTACATAACTAACATTGATTACATATTGAAATATGCGAAAGGCATTTTTTAATTATCAAAACTCACATATTAGTTGCGAATGCAAATTGGAAATTGTCATCTGATTTACTATTTTTCCATTTATTATTTCCAGTTTTATTAGAACAACATTCCAACACTTCAACTAATTTTTCCATGTTTATAGGCAATTCTCTCTTTTCATAATTTTGAAATTAATTTTTATTATTTACTATTTTATCAGTAAAATTTTATCAGTATTTTATAGTAAATCATCTGATTTACTATTTTTCCATTTATTATTTCCAGTTTTATTAGAAGAACATTCCAACACTTCAACTAATTTTTCCATGTTTATAGGCAATTCTCTCTTTTCATAATTTTGAAATTAATTTTTATTAATTATTTTCTAAGTGTTAGGAATATCAAAAACTTTTCAAGTTTTGGCAATTCACTTACTGGGATAGGATAAAGGTCTTACTTTAATTTCCTCACAGCAAGTAATATTCTGAATTGCCTTGCATACCATTCGAATCAAGGTTTAGTGATTATTACAAGCACGATCCACCACCAATATTTAAAATAGTGGATATTTTGCTACTTCTTTGAAGTTTTAGATAAGAAAATGCTCCGATGGAAATGATCAAATAAATAACAATCTATCAAATTAACATTCAGTTCTAATAGTTGATTTAATAGATGATATGATGTAATTTCCACAAGGTCCCTTAATTAACGAATTTAATCCTAAAATATCAACACTGTCAGCATTAATTTTTCTCTTTAATGAATCTAGAAATATTACCATTGAATCCTCCGATCACATAAATAAGACCGTCCATGACAGCAGTTGCAAAATTACTCCTTGGACTGAGCATATCTTTAATCCCAGTCCAGTCATCCCGGAGAAAATCGTACCTCTCTCCTGAATTAAAAATAACAATCAAATTATAAAATGTTCCAAGACTTTCATACTGTTTGCGAAGTTTTTAAATTATTATATCATTATCAATATTTTTTTAATCATTTATTCACCCACTAAAATTTCAGTTGATTTATACTGCAAGATAATATGCCTCGTAAGTAATTTACCAAAGTCTAACAAATTTGGTAAATTTCTCAATAAAAACATCAGATATATTACAATGTAATATAATACAATTTATTTCATTCAGTTTTCTATTTGTAATAAGAATTTAGCAGCTTCAAATTTTTAACGAATCCTCAATCGTAATTCAATTTTTCAGAGTTTATTTACATCGGAATATATGACGTAACGTTTATATTAATTAAATTTTGTTATTTATTTTAACCGAATCTTAAAACGCCATCTAATTAATGAAATACCAATTAAAATTCAATAAAATATCTACTCTTATTCTTATTGACTTCAACTCATTCTCGTTATATTGAGAATTGTTGCAGTCAATATCTCCATCACCCAATGGATCTACACTGTTTGTTCGTCCTATTTTTAGTTACTTAACGACCAAGCAGTAATATACAAGTATCGCTATGCAGAGCACTCAGGAGAGAAAAAAACGTCAGACTTGGACTGTATACATTCCAGATCATGGGAAAAGATTTCAGCAATAAAAAAAAAAATAAATAGCAAGAATAAAAATGACTAACAGTAGGAAATACGGCGGAGCAAGCGGCACCAGTTGTTAACATGTGCATAGAGAATTTATCGTAAGGCATCGAATCAGATTTAAAATGAAATGCGAATCTGGTCAAAGAGATTCTTCGATAAGTCCGATAGTTTTCAAGTTGCCGAAACGCGCCTCACTTTTAAAGTTATTCTACCATAATGGTAAAAACGCTATGCAGCGCTTAGATTGTGAAGCTACTGGCCCCCTCAAATCGATCAACCATGCGTCACAATGCCTATGGTATCAGTGGACCTTTCATTAATGATTTGCGGAGGCTGTACTCTTAAATCAATTTGGAGGAATCAAGATGGGAGGAAGGAACCTCAACAACTTGAGATACGCAGACAATACTGTACTTCTGGCAGATTCTGAGGAAAATTTACAGCTGTTGGTTAACAAGGTAGAAAGAAGAAGTGCCCAACTTGATCTACAGATTAATTATAAGAAGACAAAATGTGTGGTAATTAAAAGAGGAAATGAGATGACAAGGATAGACATACGGATAAACAATAAAAGACTAGAACAGGTTGACTCCTTCATTTACTTAGGACAGCTTTTCACAGAGGATGGGACCAGCACTAGAGAAATTAAAAGGAGAATTGAAATAGCTAGAAAGACTTTTATGGATATGAGAGCTAGCTCTTGAATTAATTTAAGAAAAAAAGTGATGAAATGTTATATTTGGACAACACTCCTTTATAGATCTGAGACCTGGACCCTCAGTAGAGAGACAAAGAAAATTGGAGAGTTTTGAGTTGTGGATTTTGAGAAGAATGTTTAAAATTCCTTGGACAAGAAGAATGAGTAATGAGGAGGTATTGAGATTGGCTGAATACGAGAGATCCTTGATTAATGCCCGGTTGCACCAAAGTAGCGTTTAACTACGGTTTCCATGAACAGAGTTCTGCTTGAACCTCAAATTGAAGTTCAGCCTTGTTGCACCAAGCTAAAGCAGTCACAGCTGAACTGAGGTTCTGTGATCTTGGTTCCTAGCAGCGGAAGTACGTCGTGCGTTCAAAGCTGATTCCTGATTGGTTACAAGATTCGTCTTTCGTTGCGGGAAATCAACCCATTGTATTTTTTTCAACAGTTGTCCTTTGTTTCAGCAGCAACAATCTCATTATGAAAATGGAGTTCAGGAATTAAAAAACTGAATTCTGCCGAGTCCCTAATTATACAGAGACGAAAAAAAATTCCTTTTAATTGATATAATTGAATGATACATAACACATTTTAGAATGTAAAAAAAATCGATGCGGAGTATTACTAATATATGTAATCGTGGAGTTTAGCGTCCCAAATTAAATAACAATAAAAACCTACAGTGTAATGACACACAGTCGTAAAATGTGAAATTTTACCATATTTGGGTGGGTGGATGGCTATAAGTGTCCCACCCCCAATCGACAACCGGCCATCGTAAGCTCTGTTTTCGTGCCGCCGCGTTCTGGAGTCCGCTATCGCCGACCTGCTGCCGGACCTAGCGCTTCAGCGTCGGCGGCAGAGACAGCGGCAAACTTCGGTGCCAGATGTCGGTGGGGAATGGGACACTATCCGTGCGGCCACCCACCCACCCAAGTGTGGTGAAATTTCACATTTTATGACTGTCATTTACTGTTATAGGTTTTTTATTGTTATTTAATTTGGGACACTAAACTCCACGATTACCCTAATATACTAATCGCGAAATAGTCTGCCTTTTGGATACAAGTGATGCAACTCTGTTAACAACTGAAATTTCTCTTCACAGTCACTGTCCAACGAATCAAATAAATGTAAAGTTGTCATTTTTAAAAGTTATTTCTGATAGTTGAGAGAAAACTTGCTTTGGTCTCAATTCACAAGCGAATATCAGTAATGGCTCGAACGCCGAACAGCAGTTTTGAACCGAGTTCAGCGCCTTGAACGGCCGAATTCGACAGATCAACTTGACGACGCTTTTGAACCAAGATTCTCATTAAACGTTGTTGGCGCAATAGGTTTAAGAATGATCTCCGTTCATCTTGCAGTTTGAACGTGGTTCAGCTCCTGAATTTCAATGATGCAACCGGCCATAAGACCATAAGGGAAAGAAAAATGAAATACTTCGGTCACCTGATGAGACAAGATGATCTACAGAGGTTGATGCTGGACGAAAAGTTGCATGGCAAAAGACCCAGAGGAAGACCAAGAAAGAATTGGTTTGACAACATCAGAGAATGGACTGGCAGGAATTACCAGGAATGCTCCAGAATAGCAAGAGATAGAGAAAGTTTTAGAGCCATGGTCGCCGACCTCCTGGATGGAGATGGCACGTGAAGAAGAAGAAGTACGGTAAAAGCGCTGAAGAGCGTTTTTACGATTCTGGTGGAATAACTTCAAAGTAAGGCGCTTTCCATCAACGTGAGAACCATCGGTTTCGACGAAGAATTTCTCCGACCAGGTACACAGTCCGTGAAGGAAGAGGGCTTAAATCGAAGATACTTCAAATGGTCGAAGGCGTTGCACCGGCAGTCGTTGTGCAGCACGTGAGAATTTTGCAGATACGTGTAGTGCTCTTGCAACAGTAAGGCAGTTAGGTGTTTCTTATGCAGCAGTAAGGAGATGTTTGCACAAAGCATTGAACAATTATACAAAATAAGCACAGCTACTTCCAAGCGGTGCAACCTGACGATGGTGACATCCTAGAAACGTGCGCTTTGACATATCTGACATGCATGGAGGTGGATGAGGATTAGTCCTGGAACATCCTGTGAAGAGATGAAGCTTATTTTTATGCTTTGGGACAGTGAACACGTAAAATTGCCGCATCTGGGCTAAAGAGAATCCTCGACAGTTTCAACAGATTCTCTTACATTCATCAAACGTAGCAGTAGGGAGGGTTTACTCCCACTTTTCTGATCGGCCTTTCTTTCTTCGAGGAAATCGATCCAAACAGACCTGTGACCTGTACGGTTACCGCAACTCATTATCGGGACATGTTGCACAGTTTCGTCATCCCACACCTCCAGTGAAGAGGATGCTTGAACACGACAACATTTAGGCAAGATGGAGCACCTCCCCACATAGAGCGTTATGCTCAATAGTTGGTGCGAAAACATTACACAGAGTGAAATATCAGTCGCGATACCAAGTTCACCAGATCTAAACCCTGTGATTTGTTTACGTCGAAAGCTTGTTTTATCGGAGCAACAACCTGGCATTTGAAGGGCAGAATCGTATATACATGCGAATTGATCTATACTTATTGATCTACAAGAATTGATCTACGCGAATTGATCTCCTGTTGTAGAAGTTGCTGTCAATTGGTATCAGCTTTTGGTTCTGCAGAATGTCCAACACAATGAACATTGCCTCTGACTATGCTGACAGCTCCATACAGCGTAATTTAAGCTCTCAGTGCTATTAAGTACTTTATACATAATCTACGGAATGAATGAATGAAAATCACTCGATAACATTTGGTATGCCGTTGTTTCTGTCTCCTTTCCCGTTCCCACACCCAGAGCACTGTAATTGCTATTTCAGGCAGTGCCATATTTCCCCATGACGGTCATTTTTTGACTTTTTTTTTTTATTGCAAAACTTTATTCAAATTTATAATAAGAATGAAAGAACTTGTATTGAATTCTCCTGAACTAATCCCAATCTAAGAAACACAGATCTTAATTTCTTTCAGGAAATTTGATTCAATGAAATGTCACCAACATACAATGTGCTATAAAATGAAATGAAACTAAATAATATTAAGTAAAATACCTAAATTATATAAATCACATATAAGTTAACCATTAATATATCCTCAAAATATCGTTATTTATATGTAATAAATGAACATAATCCCGCCGAGGTCGGGGATTGAACCCGTCTCTCCAACTGGAAGTCAAGCGTGTTACCACTTGACTATCGGACTTATTATCGCTTCAACGCTTTTAACTTCGACGGATTTAAGATATTAAAATTATGATATATTATTCTAAAGCAGAAAGTTTGTTAAAAATAGTTATAACATAGTAGAATATCGATTTCGACTTGAACGTAAATGAAAAATGATTCGGTTTGAATCATCTATGGTTATTTTCCAATTTATTTAGATGCAATTGCATTTCTACCTGTGCTAAGTCGTGTAAAGCCATTGAACCCTCCTAGAGCGTAAAGATGACCCCCATGACAAACCAGATTGACGCCACTTCGTGGACTGTTCATTGCATGGATGTAGCTCCAGTCATTCACAAGCGGATCGTAACATTCCACCGAACTGAGAACTTCCTGTCCATTAAAGCCACCAGCAACGAACACTTTTCCTATTAAAAAAGAAATTAAACTAAATAAATGTACTTCATAGTAGTACTTGAGAAATGTTTGAACTCAAGAAATTCAGTAATAAAAGAGAATCTATGCCTTTCGTAGGGACAGAACGTAGTACTCTATCTCTGACAGAAATAAGAAATGTCGTTATCTAACATTCAGAAAATTAATCCTTTTTCAGTAGCAACAAATGAGCATCGTATGAAGAATGTGAAGATACAAGCGAGGTAATTTTTAGACTGTTACTGATTTTTTTTTCTTAAATAATACTTAACTTCAAATGCAGGGTTATGTCTAACGAATTATTTCATTTTGTAATTGTTCATATTGTTTTTCAGCTTTAATTTAATTTTATTAATTATATTACATTTTTTTTCATGATTTTCTCTTACCCGAAAGAAAAAAAACACGAAAAAAAGTCCCAAACAATTTAAACCAAAAATTGATTAGTTGTTAATATATGTAATTAAAATTTACATTTTATCTAAAAGAAAAAAATGATTATGTAACAACAATTTTTACGGGCCTAATAATTCAATAAAACGGGAACTAGGGAAGGCACAAAGCAACCAAAAACATTTCACACCTCGAGCTGTCATAAGGGAGAGTCTGAGACGGCCGTTTCGTCCTCTATATGACTCATCAGCCAGACAATCTCCACCGATAACAGTCTTAGGAGGTGGAAAAAGATTATAATTTTTTTTCTTTTACAAATTTGAATCTTAATATTTTTATTAATTTAAAATCCTTGTTTCAATGTTTAATTTCGTAATACTGGTTTTTTTCTTTTTACACCTAAAGTTTTATATGGAAACTGTAAAACTTGAAAAGATACTATTTTTAAAAATGTTTTTCTTCGTATTTACATTACACTTCATCGCAGCAAAATTGAACAGATTTTGAAGAAGTAGAGCATTAAGTCGAAGGCTATAATTCCACTTTATTCCTTATCCTCTTCCAAACCCCTGCTAATTCCTTAATCAACATGTCTGAAACTTTGGAAACATTTCAAAGCGAAAGTTTTGTCTACAATAACAAAACGAAACAATAAAATTACGGTTTAACGAAATGGATCTGTCTCTCATTTTAAAAATAACATATTTTATTTATACAGGTATAAATTCGATCAAAATTCTAATATCCTTGCAGAAATAAGGAAGTTCTAAACGATTTTACAGCAACTTTTATTTAAATCTTCGAATTAAGATCTTTTGATCAAACTATTAGACGTTTTATGAACACAAAGCGGGAAATGGCTATTGTGTTTGTTTTATTGATCCGGAGTCCACATTCCAACTGCTTCCTGAAGTGAGATATTAGATTTCTAACAGCAATGTTTTCTTCTATGTGTGACTTTTTTTTCCTCCTGATTATCCGACCCATATCAAAAGTGCGTATAGAGTTTTTTATGACAACTAAGTATGAAAAGTTTATTATTGATTAAATTACTAATTGTTGTCACATCTGAATTATATAACGACTAATTGATCATAATATTAATTGACAAGTGAGTGAGTTAAATAGGTTGAGAGAATTAGTTTCTATTCTCATTTAAAGTTTTAAACTTTACTTTTAAGCGTGGGTTGTCGGTACTCCGATGTAAACAAAGGCACATGGTGGTGGATTGCTCTGGTGTCGATCATAGGAACTTTTTGCTTCATCCAACAACGTTGGAGCTCAATAGAACTGTTCCTGTTACTCGCTCCTCACCAACAACTAATAAGTGTCTACGATCCCAGCCTTTGTTTATGGTGAAGTTCCTACGATCGACACCAGAGCAATTCACCACCATGTGCCTTTGTTTACATCGGACAGCCCACGCCAGAGGGTCCACTCAATAATCCAGTGATTGGTCAACGATCCGAGATTGTGACTGATGCCATTCCTACGGGATCCACAGTCGGTGTCTTGAACTTTTCGTTAATTGGTGTAATTTCCTTTAAAAACATGATCCCACAATTGTATTATCAGCACTGAGGAAGAAATGCACTTGTAAGCATTTCGAAATATATGCTCATTAAATTTTAATATGTCTTAACTTTTTAATTTTGTATGTTTGACCTTATTTTATTTTAAGTTACTTTGACACACGAAAATACTTCAACATGTAGCTTTGTGTATCAGAAAACACTCCGGATAATCGTGATTAAAGTATTCCTATTCAACACTGTCTAGAGCGCCATGAGTCCAAAGCAGAGAAAATTGGTAGGGTGGCATTTCAAGACTTGCGACCGACTTTTGCAAAAAAAAAATTAGTACCAATAGTCATCGCTGTGGCGCTGCAAGCAACGAAACTTTCATAAGAACACGTGTTGTAGCCATGTAACCCTTGTAAAAGTGTCAATAACTGCTGGATATCGTTCTTCAAAGAAGCTCCTCTCAATGGCCCAGTTACATGCTTTTTGATGATACTCGGAGATATCGAGAGACGCTCAACACCATTGTAATACCCTAACCACAACATTCCTTGGGTTCAACCATAAAAAATAATAAAAGGACTAGCTTATTAATGATTAGAAAAATAATGATTATAAAATTGCACAAGTAAACAAAATAGGTTAAAATCAAAGCATTCTGGAACTATTATCAAGGTAAAAATGTTAAAAGAGGATATGAATGAACGCATAGTGGAATCTTAATATTTTTTATTTTGGTCGGATGATTGGACCTGCTTGATTCTTTTTATTTTTTTGTGTCCTGCAGAGGAACAGGTTAAGCCAAAGCCGGTCTTTATAAATATGGTCTTGTCATCACCTGCCTTCCGGGACAGAACCTTTCCGAGCCACTGCTCTGTACTAGGAATAAAAACTACAAAAAGGCAGATTATTACCATATTCGCAAATAGTTTATACGTGGTAGTTTCCCTGCCCCTAAAGAATATTTTAATAAGAACAGTTACTGTGGGGGTTACTTTTATTTGAAGCAGACATAAGATGAAACGAAAACAGTAACCCACGATACTAGATTATTCCATTTTTTCCTCAAAAAAAAACATGAATTTTGATATTTCCAAAGACATAATTCTTGATGTAGTGAAGGAAAAGTTTTTACGTTTGCTCACTGAGTGAAGAACATAATTTTTTTCAGCCAACACGCAAATTAAGTTAAAAATATATAGAATATTATAATTAAAAATCAGAAGCACGTATGTATGGTTTTAATTTCTTATTATTATATTTGAAATTTTTTTAACTTAATTTCTGTAGGCTGAAACTTATTTCTTCACATAATTCTTGACAATGGAGCAACAAAATTGTAAATATATGTCATTCTTACTCACATCATAAACTTGGTAAGGTAGCTACAAACTTATAAATTTTTCAAAAAAGGACAAATGTAATGTCTTTTGTTTTTCTTAAAAATTTTATGAATTAAAAGTATTTAAAATAAAAAAAAATTATGAATGTAAGATATTTAATTAAAGCTTAAATTTTCAATTTTCCAAAAGTTAATCATTTTTTACATCAGAAACTTCAACCAGATAACATTCAAATAAAACCTGTATCTAAACTTAAAAGCTGTAAATTTTTATTCTTATCTTTTTGCGAGGATTTCATGAAAAATGATGTTAATGACAAGTGCTACTTATTTGAATAATTTTGTGATCTTCTTTGCAATAGCGTAGCATCTTCTTTGCTAATCGCATCAGCTGTACCTCAAATATTTTTATTTTATATTCAGTATTTAGGGAATAATTCTTTGACAAAACACAGTTTTTTAATGAAGATCTTGCAAATCAGTTGAATTAGACATTTTTAATAACCTCAACTGTTCGTCAAATTTTGATAACACCAAATTAGGTTTTCATTGTTTAACATTTCATTTATCAATATTTTTAGCGACCCATACAGGTTCTATTTTGTTTGTCCTGTCCGTCCGTGTCCCCCCCCCTCCTTTCCTATCAACTCCCGAACGGAAGGTCGGATCGGCAAACGGATTTCACCATCGTGTTCAGAGGTCCAAGAATAGCAGGAATGGGGAATTTTTGTTTCTTATGTGCAAATAATTTCAGCATACTCTGAGTTTAAAGTTTTTGAGTTGTGTCTTGTTTTTGTTTTATTTTTTTATTGTTTTGGGAGATTCCTTTTAAATAGGCCAATTATCACTCTGAAATTGAAGTAGTATAGTGAAGAGGGAGATGGATTCAGAAGGTTGAGAGTTCAGATCCCAGCCTTGAATACAATTGAATCCCGGAATCCAAGAGGGGCCCAACTCCAATTTTTATTGAAAATGAGTTAAGGGTGCTGAAGACGGAATCGCCCAAATATTTTGTTAAAATGAATTTAACAAAATTATTTTAGTTTATTATTATGGCTTGAAACATATTTTAAAGAATTATTATTATTTAATGGAAAATTTAAATAAATTTGAATAAAGAGTTTTTGTGACGTCAGCCGTGATTGGTAATATAATCAGCTGACCAACTTCAAGGAGTGAAAAGAGAAATGAGCAGAGCTAAGGAGACTGTTCATGTGATGACGACGCAGTCGAGATGATACGTCAGAACCCTTGTGACGTCAAGACAGACGATCATGCGAACAGTAACGAAGAACGAACTGTGAGAGCAGCTAGTCTTGTCACCGAAGTCTAAAATCTATAGAAGTCTGGATACCGGAGTAACCCCACAAAGTTTGAAGTGGAGAATACTCAAGATTAAAAAGTTTAGACAGCGTTACAGAAGAACGAAGAGGCGAGACATTATTAGTGCATCTCAAAGTAAGAAGTATTCCTTATAAAGCAGAAGGTTTAAAGTTACAGAAGATTCCGGCAATCGAGAAAAGTTAAAATTCAACGGAAAATTACCGAAGTAAGCCAACGGAAAATACCCGGATGAAAGGAGCCTGAACTCGGCTAGATATACGAAGGCCTGCTACTAAGAAAAACGGAATAGTTATTCAGAAGAGAACTGAAGTTCGCTGTAACAATTAAAGTAAGAAGAAAGACTCTGTTCAATAGAAATAGGAATTAGCAGAAATAATTCTATTTCAACGAAACGGAAGATTAAAGTAATCCGATTGGTGATAACAGACGATAAGGTTATTATATCATACAGTGTAGGAATTGAATGCTGGGAGGAGAAGACATCCCGCCAGATTTAAAGCCTTATGATTAGACCGTCACGAGTTTCAAGAAGACATCTTGAGAACCCCGATACTACGAAGAGAACGGAAGGATTGTTCTCGGGATACCGCAGCTTCACACAGGTGACTTATGCCATTCGACGTAGCGTTTTACTGGATTATCCACAGAGAAAGCCATAAGACGAATATCTGTAAGTACTTTTCCAATTCTATTATTTTGGGGAAAAGGATACTTCAAAGAATTGTGCTACGATATTGATAAAACCTGGAATTCATGAATGCAGAAGTTAGTGTGTGCTTCGAGAATTAAAATTAATACAGTGATTCAAATTATTGAATTCCAATTTCACTTTTAATTAATTATCACAAGTAGTGAATTTAAGTGTTTGTTCGTGATCTAAGTGAATGCGGAAAACTTGTGAAATTAAGTGCAACGTTAAAGTTAATTGCAGAAGAGTAATTCAACCAAATAGTGAATTAGTGATTAACTTAGAATTTAGTGAAGTGAACAATTATTTCAGCAAGTGTGTTTTCGTTAGCAGAAATATTAAATTATTATTTTGAAGAAAATTTACCAAGCCGATAAATTTCGTGAAAGTAAGATTAAATATCGTGAATGCGTTTTCAAGATTCCTGCACGGAGCAGAAGACTGAAGAGAGACTAGAACTTTATTATTTCATTATTGAAATTTTGTTTCACATTGAAACACACTATTATTGTACTCATCAATATTGTAATAAATTATTGCAGTAATTTTAATTCTATACCTGGTGTTTTGTTGCGCATAATTTTTTTTTTTTTTTTTTGTTTATCAGCGTGCTTTACGTACGTTTTCTTTCAGGTGCCATGTCATTGTTTCCGTTACTGCGCATTTATGTACCAAAACAGAGAGGCCCTATTCCAATATTTAACCCCAGCAAAGTGATGCGAAAAATCATAGTAAGGTGATGCGGATTCAAAGAGACCCAACTTCTGACCCAATTTCCTAACAGTTTTGTTTCATGGACTGGAAGCCTTCTTGGATTCCAGGATTCCTTTTTTTTTTTTTTTTTATTTCGGAGAGACCATGTTTATGCAACTAAAATTCTTCATTGTCTGTTATTTGAAATTGATTACCCACACGTTCAATGTTTGCGTGAGTTTTAACGGGTCGCCCTTAATTTTTTGCTTATATAAAAAAAAAATTTAGCGAGTTTAAATTTATTAAAAGTTAATTCTTACTTGATTTATTCGATATTAATTCATAATATTATCTGGTTTTTTTTTGTTTTTTTTTTCGTTCATTTAACTTTTATATATAAATAATTCTAAGGGTGAAATACACTGTGTTAACAAAAGTATTGCTACACTCTTTAACTTTAGAAGGCATATATTGCAATAAGTAATATGCATGTGTTGTTATGCGTTGAAAATTGCTTCCAACAGTTGAAGGAGAAGCAACTTCAAAACTAAGTATTTGAGGTATAAATGATTCGATTAGGAAACTATTGGAAAGAAGATTACAGAGTAAGTCAAATAGGTGGCACTAGTAATTAAATCATTTTTCATGAAATCCTCTTAATAACCATGGAATAGTAGTGATAGTAGTTCCTTGCATTGTCTGGTGTCACTTCGCATCATACGTATAATTCGACATTACATGAGCTGATGCAGAAAGAGAACTAAAAATCGGAAACTGTTCATCGATATTACAATGCAAACAACTCTGAATAAATTATGTAATGATTTGGATAAACTACGCTGAAAGAAGCTTCTGTATGAACTAAAATAAGTAAAATGAGAAAGTTTATTCCATTCTTTTTGTAAAATAATTGTTTGCTACAAAAAAGAGATCAAAACTAATTATAAATTGATGCTAATGTTAGCATTGAGTGAAGTGATTTGGTAATGTTGCATTTTGTTGTGAATAGAGAATAGGGGAAGCTTATGGTTTATCAAAAAATAACTATGTAGTGTTTGTGTAACTTGGAACATTTATCTTATATCTCAATAACTCTTACCATTGTAGGAAGCTGCACTGGCATCACTCCGTTGTCTATGCATTGGAGATATCATAGTCCATTGATTGGCGTCTGGATCGTACCGTTCTACTGTATTCATGCGGATGCGGCCATCGTAACCACCAATAGCGTAAATTTGACCGTCTATAGGGAAAAACAAGTAATATTTTATAATCATACCATAAAATTAATTTTCAAAAAAGAAAATGAATCTAAATGATTATATAATTTATGTAAAACAAAACTTTAGGAGAAATATAAGAAATCTGAAAGAACATCTCAATAATTTAAAATTCATATTAATTCCGATTTTTTACATATTGGTATACAAAATCTTAATAAGAATCGGGACTGTGATAAATAAAATAACTTCCTTACTATCAGAAGCTTGGTTAATTATTCACTGAATATTATTGATTGATGAGTGATTTGTATTAATGTATAGATTGGAGAACTAAAACTAAATTAAATTAATAAAAAATGACAAATATGCCGCATTATCTCTGAAATTGCAAAAAAAAAACCAAAAAAAAAAACATCGAAACGAAAATTGCAATCCACCATCAAAACTTATTCAACCAACTTCTACAGACCAGTGTATCTCGAAATCTTGTATTAATGCTGACTCAACAAATGTCTAAAACTACTGTACTGAATATAGTAATAATTTTATTGACAACGATTCTATCGTCGTTCTATCCTTAAACAACTTCGTGAAAGTTTATTGAACCTTTCTTTTTTTTTTTTGTCTTTATGAGTACCCAAGCAACATGGAATTGATGATAATGATTATTTTACCGACCAATCTCTTTCTCCTTCGTAGTCATGTGACTAAGAGTTTCGTATTGAAGTGAACAGGACCATTCCGAGGGCGGGGCGAGCTCCAGTCGCCCCGGGCTCCACGGGCGCCACCGCTAGGAGGACGCCATGTAGTAGGATAATTTTTTTTTTATTATTTATTTTACCTCCGCAAAAAAAATGAATAAAATATTTGCATTTGTAATTCTTGTAAAACCAATTTACAGAAGAAGAATATTGGGATTACACACAAGTTCAACAATAATATCGAATTTAACAGATTCAATAATAGTATTATCTTAGAAATTTTTAAGATTATAAGATAATCTTTTGTCATTCGGGTCGATCCATACCAAACGGTCCAGAAAACATTAAATTGGTTGCACGACCATTTTAAAAAAAATTGATTTTTTTTTTACTTCAGAACAGGCATTATTTTTTTTTTTTATTTGACTTTGTCTAAAAATGGCGTCCATTGTTGTGTTATGGTTTCAGGCATTTTTGGCCTTTGAAGACAGTTGCGGTAAATTTGATCCCACCCAAAACACTTCGTGTAAAATAAGTTGCCAAGACTCACATGTCATAATGCTTTCACTGTTAAAAAGATATGAGATCTCATGTAGAGCCAAGCCCCTAACTCAACGAGGCCTAACTCTACAAGCCCCAACTCTAAAAACCCTATATCTTGGTCAAAAAGTATGCCTTGGCCGTTTCGTAGCTGTCACACAGACAATCCCATGGAGTTATGTAAAGGATATGGAGTATGCCAAGGCACACTTTTTGACCAAGATAGTAGGGTTTTTAGAGTTAGGCCCCCTTGTAGAGTAGCTCTAGATGAGATCTGATAACTTTTTAACAGTGAAAGCGTTATGTGCATCTTGGCAACGTATTTTACATGAAATGTTTTGGGTGAGATGAAATAGTTCCATGAAAAGGCCAAGCCATACTTTTTGACCAAGATATAGGGTTTTTAGAGTTGGGGCTTGTAGAGTTAGGCCTCGTTGAGTTAGGGGCTTGGCTCTACATGAGATCTCATATCTTTTTAACAGTGAAAGCATTATCACATGTGAGTCTTGGCAACTTATTTTACACGAAGTGTTTTGGGTGGGATTTCATTTCTTTTTGTAGGATGAGATCTGATAACTTTTTAACAGTGAAAGCGTTATGAGCATGCGAGTCTTGGCAACCCCTTATTTTACATGAAATGTTTTGGGTGGGATTTCATTTCTTTTTGTAAGATGAAATATTTTTTGCTAAACTTTTGGATGTATATTTTTTTAAAAAAAATTTTATAGTTTTGATATTTCTTTCTTTCCTGCTAAAAAAAAAACAACCGGAACATTGATTTTTGTTCAAAAGCGAATATCAGTTTCGGTTCTAAATTTTAGCCATTTGTTTTAGAGATATGGAAAAAAGGTATAGGACATAAAATGTAGCTTGAAATGTGCTGAAAATAATGTTTTTTACCGCGGCTTTTTATCATATTTTTTAGCTTAGTTATCTGGGGGCACGGCAGTGCCCCCGCCAAGACGAGCCGAAGGCAGGAAGGGCACTACGTACCTTTTCTGGAAGTGTTTCGTCGTATTTTCGAACCCTCCTAGCTTCGGCCTAGATAATACTAGAGAGCTCAAATTTTCAGGATATGATGCAGTTACCAGACTAATGAAATACGCTAAGTTTCATTTATTTAGCTTTTATACTTTGGATTTTATTAATACCTAAAATATGTCGATTCCGTCACTCACTGACTGACTGACTCATGATCATCAAAACCTCTAGGGTACTTCCTGAAGTCCTAGAAAGCTGAAATTTGGTATGCAGGTTAGGATTAGCACACAAACAACAAAAAAATTAAGTAACTAATTTAGTTACAGCTCTTGAAAAATGATATTTAACTAAATTTATAGTTTTGATATTTTATTCCTTCCTGGTAAAAAAAAACCGGAACTTTGATTTTGGTTCAAAAGCGAATATCAATTTCGGTTCTAAATTTCAGCCATTTACATTAGAAATATGGTAAAAAGGTATAGGATATAAAATGTAGCTTGAAATGTGCTGAAAATAATGTTTTTTACCGCGGCTTTTTATCAATTTTTT
Source organism: Thereuonema tuberculata (assembly GCA_023159025.1). Classification (NCBI taxonomy): domain Eukaryota; kingdom Metazoa; phylum Arthropoda; class Chilopoda; order Scutigeromorpha; family Scutigeridae; genus Thereuonema; species Thereuonema tuberculata. Next base: position 53,244 of record JAFIDM010081578.1, on the reverse strand, counting down.
TTAGCTGACTTATCAAATTTACCGCAACTGTCTGCAAAGGCCAAAAAAGCCGGAAATCATAACACAACAATGGACGCCATTTTTAGACGAAGTCAAATAAAAAAAAATAAAGCCTGTTCTGAAGTAAAAAATCAATTTTTTTTTTAAATGGTCGAGCAACCAGTGCTGGACCGCTTGATATGGATTGACCCATTTATATTCAGCTACCGGGATGCGATCCTTTTGATCTATCATGCCTGAAAGTACTATCTAACATAAATCTTGACACAAAGTCTTTGTTGCATTATTGATGGGGCGTGGGGCGCCGTGAGACGTCTCGCCCCGGGCGCCTGCAGCCCCAGGAACGGCCCTGGATTTAAACAGCAGAGATAACCTTTAGACACAAATTAAAGTTTCTTAACCACAGTTCAAATAACTTTTCGTGTTTATAAAATATAAGATATAGGCGTAAGGTCTATCATTCATATAATAGGCCTATAGGAAGGGCGGTCAAACTGCAAGACACATTTTCATATTGCTCCGTGCACATTTTGTTATAAAAATTTAATGAAAATTAAAAAAAAAACCCATTTATATAATAATATTTATTCACATGCGTAGTTTTCAAGTTGTTAATTTTTAATAGCTCCCATAATCATAAAGCACACACGACACAAATACTGTATAAAAGTATTTTCAAAATTCTGACTAATTATTTTTTTAACTATATTAAGAGTATTCAATACGATAATAAATTACTGAAACATCTAAGAAAAATTGCTGATCCGAGATTTCTTTAATCTCCGACTCAGATTAAGCATTAAAATTGGGATGTAAATTCTGAAATGTATTTCTTCACCTAGACCATTAAACTTACCTTTTAAACCAGCGAACTCTCAATTTATACCTGGTAAGTAATTAAAAAGCTTGAAATTTTTTTATTTATCTGTAAATGTATATTAATCGTGATATAAAAGCTGTACAGTCAAGCTATTTCAGAGAGCCGCATGTGACTCGCGAGCCGAGGTTTGGCCACCCCTGGCCTATAGTGTATAATTCATTTAACTGCGACAACATTTTATACAATTTCAATTGCAGTTTAATTATAACTTTTAATTCTGATTTAAGTACGGATATCAAACTAATCAAAATTACTTAGATTTAATCTTGAAGTATCACTTTAAACAAAAGAATTAATAATTATTTATTTAATCGTGAAAGATAAAAATATTTCATAATTTAATATGAAAGACAATCTTATTTCATGAATACTGTTAGTTATCTCTTTTACATGATTTCCCTAGTAAGTAAAGTGGAATCTTGAAGAATAAAATTAAATTAGAATAAAATCATTAAAATAATGAAATACTTTGATTTTGCTTTAATTCTTGGAGGTTCTACTTTACTTCCTATTAGTATTACTATACATCAAGTGTCCGAAAATAAGCTGACACTGGCCTTTTGAAGATCTAAGCATTGAAAAGTTATTTCAGAAAGTGGATCAGAAATAAAGCAATTTGTCTGTCACAGTATATAATGAAAGGTGCCAAGAGAAAGACATGATAGCTATACAGATTCTGTAGACGTGTAGGTAAATATTGGTTATTTCGAAATCATATTTTGGTGGATACTTGATGCTTGAATAAAATTAAAATATCAAAAATGTAAATACATTTTTTTGATATTTTAATTCTTTCCGTTTTCTGATTCTTTCAGGCAAAAATCTTCTGAAGACATTTCAATCCAGAAAAAGTTTTAGAACCATTTTAGAACAAAACAAATGGAATTAAAAATATTTATCTGGTTCTTGTGTAATTAAGATATCTCTAAAAGTAAACATCTAAGTAAAAGCAACTACTGCATTTATTATAAGATTTAAAAACACAAAAAGATATTCACCAAGTACACAAATGCTAACATAGCAGCGTGGTGTGTACATGCACGCCCTCTCCGCCCACACCTTGGTGATAGGATTAAAGCAACGTACAGTGTTGAAATGTTCATTCCCGTCGAATCCGCCGATCATGTAAATGAGTCCTCGGACAGTAGCCAGTCCATGGTAGGCCCGGGGAGCATAGTCTGTGTTAACAGACAAGAACCACCGGTCAGCCCTTGTGTCGTATGTCTCTATGAAGCTGGTTGGACTCCCTGCGCTCCATCCACCAATAGCAAACAGAATATCGTGAGGTATTCGAGGTCTGGCTAGAGGATTAGATAAATCGACCTACGAAAAAATGTATAATTATTAAGCCTTTTGACAGAGATCATGATACTCTTTATTTTTCAATTACAGTAAAACCCCGTTATTACGCTCGTCAAGGGACCATGACCTACAAGCGTAATAAGCGGGATCGCGTTATAGACGGGAAATGATTTATGAGATGGGGAAAGATTTGGACATCATTTTACAGGCAACATACATGATTCTGCAATAGATATACTGCAAATATGAGCTTATTTCCTATTAAAAAGATCTTTGATTGTGGTTTGCCGTGTGTGTGCGCTACTGTTATGAATTATGACATTTTCAATGCGGTTCAGGTAACTATTAACGTCAATTGATACACCACTAGGAACAATACTAATACATTTTCGGAGCAGATTTAGTGCACACTACTTTTTTACGTTTGCAACAACCCTTCGCTGCATCGGTAATTGCATCCCTGTTTTTCGTTTTTAAAATAAGACTGTACGAGGGAATTCCTAGAGATTCTGCGAAATCCTTCTGACTTCTGTAGAATTCTCGTCGTACTTACGGAGAATTTGCAATTTTTCACTTATAGAAAGGGATTTCCGCTTCGACAATTTGCACAACTGTATCACAGCCCCGCACTTCACAGAGTTCAAAGATTCCCTCCTACCAGGGAAAAAAAAAAAGAATCTTTACAGTGTTACATTTCTTTTCGATACAAAATTTCCGATATAAAAAAGCGCTACAAGCGGGATTTGAAGCGTTATAAAAGGGTAAAAGTATACAGAGATATATAGAAAATTATAGGGACCGTATAAAAGGAGCGTAAAGAACAGGATAGTGCTATAAGCGGGAGCGTAATAACGGGGTTTTACTGTATTTAAATTTAGGTATTTATCTATACTTTTTAAAACCGTATAAAACCTTTTTGAAATCATTAGGGTGATAATAATTTAAAAATCTGTTAGTACAAGTAAAATAATTTTATTCTTTTGATAATATACGTTAAATGCAGGAAATAAGCTTGAAGGAGGAAAACTTAATGAAACGTTTAAAAGATCTGTAATTACAGTATAGTTTTCCACCAAACAAATATGTGTGTGTGTGTGTATATATATATATATATGAGAGAGAGAGAGAGAGAACTCCAAACTCAAAGCCATCTCTCTTCGAGTTTCGCAATGCAAAGTGTTTTCACAGAAACAGTATTCTGAATTTTGTATTGGGATTTTTCAAATTTCAGAATACTGTCCGGCTATATATATATATATATATATATATATATGTACACAGTAAACTCCCGATTATCCGTGGAATTGGGTGGCGCGGCAACCATGGATAAGCGAATTCCGCAGATAATCCGAAATTGGACGAAAATCAACCCAAAAATGCTTTTAACACGTTTTATTTACTTTAAAATGGCAAAACATACAGTTACAGTACATACATTATAAACAATTATTTTAATTTTAAATTATTTATTTATTTTTAAATTTTATTATTATGCAAAGGCTCTCCCGTAATTCAGTGTAACCTACCGACCTAAGCTCCGCCCACAAGGTCGTTCTTTAAATTGTTTGTTTATAATTGTCTTCACTCACTTTGTTAGCCACTTTTATTGTTTACCTTATTCTGGATTTAATTTTTTTTTTAATTCCATAATTTATTGTACAGTAAAAAATAAATGGAAACAGGAGAGGTCCGCGGATAATCCGGAAAGCGGATAAGCTGCCCGCGGATAATCGAGAGTTTACTGTATATAGTTTTGTTTTAATTTCACAATCTGTTTCTTCAAAATAAAGTTCTTTTTTTGTTCCAGATATCTTAAGAATTTATTGAACAAAATAGATCGAAACATATAAATTTGTTCTCTTGACTTAATCGATTTGTCACGAAATCCTAAAATCTTTTAATTCAATGAAAAAGCCTTAATTTTCACTAATTTAAATTGCCTCCTTATTTTTCAGTTGTTGAAAATTAAAATACTTCTATTATAACTGGAAAGGTAATGTTTCATTATAGTTTTTAGATTTTGCAATAATATCTAAATATCTAATAAATAATAATTATATTATTTACATATAAATTATTTTGATAAAAAAGAGAAATCTATATTATTAGTGGCGTACAAATTGAAAATAAATTAATCAAGATATAAAGAATGTGTTTAGGCTTCGATCGCCTAAAGTAATTAAGTGTGGGGGTCATTTTTTAATACATGAGAGGGGTTAAGACTACTGAAACACATTCCTATTTTTTTTAAGTTAGACTTTGAAGAAGCAGTCTAGTAATTTTATAAAAATCTGTCCAGCCGCTTTGAATGCTGATGAGAGTAAAAAACAAATAAAAACAATAAGAACAATAAAGGCAAATAAAACAATAACTGTTCAAATAGAATTAGATTTCGCTTGTTCACGCAAAAATGTTTGATATATTCTTTCATTTATTACTAACAAATCGGAATGTGATTGGTTTAGAATACGTGCTACAATTGCTTAAGCAATTGGCTTAAAATTTCTTTTTTCTCTCAAGTAAAAAAAAAAAAAAAAAAAAATGCAGCGAAAACTTTTTTTTTTTATTCAAAACGGTACCGAGAGAAAAAAAACAAATAACTTCTTCGAAATTAAAAGGTATACAATTTCAATCACTTAATGTACACATCCTATTGCTGAGATGTGTTGAGCCACAAGTGATCGCAGATCCCCCAAAGACATTATTCATTTACATTGGGAAACACCTAAAAACACACAAATAGATGAAATCATTTAAAATACGACTACTTTAGAGCCTTATAACAAGAATCTTCCTCAAAGATTGAGAACACCAATGGGATCAGAGTTTGTGATGATCGCATTAGTGTTGTAAATTTTACTGTTAATTGTGCACATTTTAAATTACTTGACCGTAATTCATTCTTTAAGCTTTGACTAAAATTCTCATTGATGTGAATTAAAAAACAGTTAACATGTAAATTATTGTTTTAAGTATAAAAGCAATGCCCCTTCCAAGAAAAAAATTCATACTGAATGAATTACGGAGGGTTGATTTACTTTTATTCGATTGATTTCAAGGGTGCGCTATCTCGCAGGTGCACGTGACGCAACATTGTTGCGTTCGAATCAGAGATCATAAGCCAGCTGTTGATTATCTGGTAGCTGGGATTGTGTTGCATTCTAAATATGCCGCCAAAAATTCCAAATTGGTGGGAGTTACCCTTTCTGATGCTAAATTTGCCGCTACAAAAATGTTGACATACTCCGAAATTTTCATGTTTGCAAGTCCACCGTCAACCGGGTAACAGCAGAAAGTCGTATGAAGCCCAGCAGCCAAGAGCGGGGTAAGCCGCAGGCCCGAAAACAACACCCACAACCGGCAGAAACTCATAACGTTGTAATATTTTATCGCCCTTTAGATGCCAAAGGACGATCCGAGTGGTACCGCAAATGGAGAGAAAACTTTTCGAGAGGATTCATGATTGTTGCGGATCACAGCTACAGAGGAGAATTATCACTGAGGAAGGTACCCGCAAAGGTCAAGATTAATGCTGCCTTTTACCGAGAGCGTGTCCTGGAACCCTTGTATCGTGACGATATTTTTGCATTATACGGCAGCGACAAAAGGAAAGTGTGGATTCATCAGTAGAAGGCGTCGAGCCATACAGCCAGAGCTACCCAGCTGTACGTGGCCAATATGGCGACTGAAATCGGAATATGAGCAATCTCATACAGTATGACTCCTGTAAAATCATTCCCCGTTGCATCTCCAATGGACTTCCACGGATTCGGATTACTTAAACGGGCTCTGGGAACACGAAGACCGAAAACAGCAGAAAAGCTTTGGAAAGCTTGCAAAGAGGAGTGGAACAAGATCCCGCTCGTCTACCTCCAACGAAGCCTTCTTCAATGGAAACTGCGATGCAGAGCCATTGCCAGAATGCAGGGGCATCCCATTGAACACAACCGGTGGTGGAGAAAATGGTTTTGCTAAGTCTATAATGTGATCAAAATCGACCGAATAACCGTGAATCAATCCTCCGTACTGCGTCTGTATGTTACCTTCGTGAAATAATTTAAATTTTCTAATTTATAAACCACAAAATTTTAATTCGATATCTGTACATATTTCAGCTGTACTTGTGCGGCGGCGATGTTTTTTCCCTGTGAATTTTCCGAGATTCGAAGTTGCATTTGATTTTAGCTGCTTTAAAAATGCTTTCAAATTTATAAAATTACAAGCTCTTAAGTTCTTGTAAAAGAGAAACGGAAACTTTTCTGAATCATTTTTGCGTGGACTGGAGATAAATTCAAGTTTGAAATCAATGCAATGATCTGGGAAGATTCACATTTCATTCAGAAATAGTTCATTTTTCAAAAAGTATTTTTAAAGAACAACTAAAATCTAAATAAAATTATTTATAAAAGTAAAGAAACTCTATTAACTCTAGTATATATAGTTTGCATATTAAAAGTCTAGACAAAGGAAAAAAAATATATTACTTCAGCTGATTCTTGCGAATTCAGTTCAGCTAAATACACAGATGCTTCAAATAATGCTGCTTGACATTCTTGGCTCTCTTGAATGTGGCAATGTTTAAAGACATTGTTGACAAAGAATTTATACGTTACATTACCAAACCGGACTGTTTTCAGAAGTTTAGGGATGTGACATTTTCTTTCAGCTTCATTGTAATCGACCCACCTCATTATGGTTTCGAAGACAAGCTTAAGAAATAGAACAAAAGTCAGTTTAATTCTCTAGTTTTCTATTTTTATTTTTAGATATACATATAATGACTCATATATGATTATTAAAAAACTTAAGGTACTATAGTTCTATTTCAAGCAACAACTTTCATTACAGAATTAAGTAATGATAAAATACATATGAATATAAACGTTACTAAAAGAAGTTATACTTGAATAAAACATATTGCTTCTTTTAATAAATATTATTGTAGAATTATGTAAGGATATTTCAAACTCTCAAAATTAAAACAAACAAGTGAATATAATTTTGTGCTAAAGCATTAATTTAAGTGCGACCCAGAATAATGAAAAAAAATTAATATAAGAAAAAAAAAAAAAAAAAGGTAGGAAAATAAGGGAAAAAAATGTACGAGATATATCGATTCGAACCTAAAACTTCCAGCAGATGAGTTCGAGACCTTAACCATCAAGCTATAGCTGACAACTAAAATGAGCTTGTTGCATTTCTAATATTGAAGCTAACACCGGAAATCCAATGAAAACAATGACAAATGTATCGAAAATAGGGGGGGGGGGGCCTGAAAATATCCTATTCCTACGGTTTTTGGGCCTCTGAATACTATGTGAAATCCCATTTGCCGATCCGACCAACCGTTCGGGAGTTATGGAGAAGGGACAGACACGGACGGACGGACGAATAGACTGACAGTACAAACGCAATATCTAACGATATTGGTCCCTCCCAAATGGGTCGCTAAAAATTTGATTTTAAATATAATTAAATTCGAGAAATTGTTTTGAAGCTGTTTAATGTTTCCAAAAAAGATTTTTAATAATATATAGATACAAGTTCCCATCTCTCTGAGAGATCAATTTTCGGAGGCAGATAACCTTCAAAGTGGCAGTTGTAATGAATATACTCTATGATGTTCAGGTTTGAAAATATGGATGACCTTTCCATATTTTGCTTACGTTGTTCCACAAGCAACGTTGTAAGGATGGCTCCACTATTATTAATATTCTAAGCCACCAATACTTCAAAAATGTTAGGTTCTAGAATCTTTCCTAGATAATACAGACTATCACAACCTTCTCGAGAACAATTATAGAGCTGAGACTCAAAAGTGAAAATCTTGAATCACGAGGAGAATCAGATGTGTTCTTTAATCATGTGTTGAATCGGAAATACATATATCAGTTTCGCTTATGACCATCAGAAAGAAGATACAAATCTTCGGCTTCATTGATACAAATCTTCTGAGTCAATCCATATGAAATCAGCCAATAAAAAAATAATTTAATGCTGACAAATAATTAACATATTTTATTTTATTTTTGAAAGTACATTTTCTGTTTATATATACATTTGGGAGTACAAAACGATTTTTTTAAAAAAATTATTATTATTACTTTGGCTTTTATCGGCCATTTTGTATATGACGGTCGGCCGTTTCTGGCGTTTTCAGAGGTTAGCGATAAAGTTAAATAACTTTTTTGTTTATTAAGATACAAAACTTGAAATAAAAACCATCTTCTTCTAAATAAAACCATCTACAAATCATGTTATGACCAAAAATGTGTTAAGTTGTAAGGAAATAACCTAAAATTTAAATAGAAAAATATGTTTTCGAATAGAATAAATTGAAGATTTAGGGAATTTTTTTTTCAAGAAGGGATTAAAACACAACATTAATGTTTTTTTCCCCTTAAAACTATAATATAGAAGAAGACTTAAAAAAAATTTGATACCTTTTAAATGCTACCTTTAGGTTTTACAGGCCTTCAAATATCGCAATTTATCCAAAATTGCCGATTTTCAAACAGGCATATCTCAAATAGGGGCTGAATCAAAAAACCTCAAATTTTCGAAACATACTCTTCTAGTATCTGGTAATAATCACATGAAGTTTCATCATTGTGTTTTAATCAAAAGTATTTTTTTTTAATTAAAGAAAAAAAGCAAAAATACACAGACTCCTAAACTGTTAAAACACTTAAAAAAACACAGTGTATTTTTGCTTTTTTCTTTAATCAAAAAAACTACTTCTGATTAAAACACATTGATGAAATTTCATGTGGTTATTACCAGATACTAGAAGAGTATTTTTTGAAAATTTCAGATTTTTTGATTCAGCCCCTATTTGAGATAAGGCTGTTTGAAAATCGGCAATTTTGGACAAATTGCGGTATTTGAAGGTCTGTAAAACCTAAAGGTGTCATTTAAAAGGTATCAAATTTCTTTTAAGTCTTCTTCTCTATTATATTTTTAACTGGAAAAAACATTAAAGTTATGTTTTAATCCCTTCTTGGAAAAAAATTTCTCTAAATCTTCAATTTATTCTAATCGAAAACACATTTTTCTAGTTAAATTTTAGGTTATTTCCTTACAACTTAACACATTTTTGGTCATAACATGATTTGTAGGTGGTTTCATTTCAAATCAGATGGTTGTTATTTCAAGTTGATATCTTAATAAACAAAAAAGTTATTTAATTTATCGCTAATCTCTGAAAACGCCAAAGACGGCCGACCCTCATATACAAAATAGCTGATGAAAGCCAAAGTAATAATAATAAATTTAAAAAAAAAATCGTTTTCTACTCCCAAATGTATATATAAATAGAAAATGTACTATCAAAAATAAAATAAAATTTGTCAGCAACACCCATTGGTTTATTTCATATGGATTGACCCTTTTCCTTTTAAAAGAGGATTTTTTTTTTATTCTGACGCAAGCTTCAAGTAACGAGCTCCCATGTGTCTATGACAATTTGCATTTATTCTTTATCATGGTTTTTACTTTGGAACTTTTATCTCACCTTAAACCATATCAAATTCTTAATGACTGACTTTCTAATACCCTACAAAAAATTGTGAATTCCCTCACACTTTCCAAATAGTCTGGGAATTTCTGCAGATTCCAACTTATTCTAAGATGTGTATAGTGTATCGCCACAGTTTTTTCCAATATCCAGAAATTAACTCGAAGCCAGTGTGTATATGTCTGGTATATCCATATCATAGCAAGTTTTCAGAGATTACTTTAATTCTCTAGATTGCTCTTAAGATGCAAATATAATTGTAAAACTATTATATTTCTTTACATTTTGTGTTACTATGAATGTTTTTATTGGCGTTAATATTCCATTATGTTGTTGTCAATGTACATAAGAAAAGTTATATAAATGGTAGTTAAGCAGTTTGCAATATGCTGAAATTTAAATTTATTTCAAAGGACCTAGTATTTTCTAATTCCGCAACGAACCAATAACACTAAGTTTTACATATGGTTCAAAGTGATGGTCACACATATTTCTATATTGTGTTCCTTACACAGTGATTCCAAAGCATTAAGGCAAGTCCGCAGAAGTATAATTAAACGAATCGGTTTATTCATTGCAGCATTTTATTTTGGAAAACATCGTTTATTTTAAAATATTAACTTCATTTATAGAATATTGAAGAGAAATAACATGTTATCTGAATATTCCATTAAACATCGCTGTTCCAATACAAAGCTTAACTTTACTTACTATATTTCTATGTGCAGAGTTTTTTTTTTTTATTTTTTTCAATTATTTTTGGTTACTTCGTTTTTGTAGGTAATTTCATATCAGACAAAAATGCGATCTGGAATCAAAACGGGAGAAGACTTCATAGAAAAGAAGTATTGAAAATGATTATTTATAGTACTTTGAGGGATTACTTTTCGAATAGTGTAGCCTTATACGTGACAAGAATTAGAATTAAAAAAGAAAAAAGTGGAAAATGTGAAATCTAAATCGGCCTTATTTAACAGTTCTCCTGGACAGCAAACTGTCAAAAAATCATTGATTACTCATTACCTATAGTTTCCCATTAGTTCAAAACCACAATGTAGATTCGATTTACTAACGAAATTGATAAATGGCTATAAAAACTACAAAATATTTAAAACAATTTATGCTTGAAAGAGCATTAAAAAACAGCTCTTGAAAACGCAAGACTATTAAAATATTCAAACATGGGGAATTAGCTTCAAAAATTAAATGTACATGAGAAGAAAAGAATTAGAAATTTTTTTTGTTAGTTCAACGTAGTGTACATTCTACTTTTTACATATGAATTCCTTACTTCTTCACGTTTTGTATTAAGCTCGTCATCAGCCAAGATATCTCCTAATTCATCTGCTGTTAATTCCAGAAGTTCCGCACTATGACCTGCCACCTCACGGAAATTGGATAAAATATAACGTCGTGCAGATGTTGCGAGATCAGGACAGTAATAAAGCTTCGCGAATTTGTAGATTCCAATACAGTTATCTGGTCGAAGTTCTGAATTTAAAAATTGACAACACTGATGCATTATGCCAGAAATCTGGAAAGAAAAAAAAATTACAAATTCAGGGCTTGATAGCAAGTATTTCTTTGGAGAATTGCATGTATACTGTACATTAAATTTTAATGATTTTTGTAGAGAGAAAAAAAAAGTTATTTATTTGAAGGAATAAACTATATTATTCTTAAACTATTAAGAATGAAATCAACGTCTTTTATTCTTCTTCAAGGAAAAAAAAAATAGTAAAATAAAACCAGAGTCACAATTTCTGCAACTGAAGCACTATATTCATGAATATTTTTATAAGACTTTTTTTTTTTTATTTATTACATTAATTGAGCGGCTCTGTGAAAAAGAGGCACATGCCATACAATTAGAATTTGACAGGAAAGCAAATTTTAGAAATGTATTAGGATTGATATCTGCTTATAATTATTTAAACTGAGAGTGAAAGTAGATGGTAAATTGTAGATGATGGTTAATGGAATAAATAATAGATGGCAGGACAGTAGAAAAAATTAAAAATCCATTAAAATGTAGTATATGCCTCTCTTCAACTAGCAATAATTGTAGCATGTTCCCTGAGATATTGAAAAATTCAAATGACTGACCAACATTTTTTTTATTTCTTTTAAAGTTAAAGATTCTTAACTTTAAATTTAAAAGAAATAAAGAAATGTTGGTCAGTCATTTAAATTTTTCAATATTTTTTTAAAAAAATAGCATTTCTTGAAACTACCTATTTTAATAGTTTGTTTTCAAAAGAAAATTATAACTTATGTAATTCAATATTTATTTAATTGTAAGTTTTAGAATTATCTCAAGCAAAGCATTCTTTCCTGACTTCGTGTCATTTCATTCTTTTTTGCATTACTTTAAATAATATTTTCTACTTTACAAATTGCTTCACTGTACAACAATACACAAGTTTTTGAGTTTTACCAGAAGGACGCTAAACACTTCAACTCGAAAAAGATCTTCCAAAATACGCTTTAGTAGATTTAAAAAATAAAGAATGTAAGATGACTGAAAACAACTTAGGATTACTTGAACTCAATCATTAAGAAGATGAAAAAACAAATTTATTGAAATATTTCGAGGTAAACAATAATAAAATTAATGGAAGATGGATGTAGTTAATAAAAGTTTATCGAGTAGAAAACTCACTAATACTCTGTCAGGATAGTATTAGTGCGTTTAGGGATTTTAGAAGGTCATACTTTAATTTAACGGAACCTTACTACTCTGCAGTAAAATATATAATATATTATTTTTATAGCAATATTATATTGCTTTAATCTATCGCTAATTTATTTTTAATCCTTATTCAGTATATACAATATATGCAAAATTAGATTTTAAAAGAATATAGATTCATTTTATGTTTATGAATTGTTATACATATAATTATTTTATAAATCAAAAGAAATCTTTTAAAAGATCTTTAAAGCTTTTCAGAATTATTTGAAATTTAACTTCTTCTGAAATTATCTAAAAATTTATTTATCTGATATTAAATTTCCATAAAGCAACTTAAGCATTTTTTTTTAAACGATAATAATTCAAATATAAATCTTAACCGTTAATTTAAGACTAACATGGCCACCTGAAAATGGTCTGCTGCTGGGAGAAGCTTTTCGACATTTTCCGATGTTACATTGACCCTACCGGTGTACGCGAAATCGATGATGATAGATAAAATTTCAGGGGTGACGGATGGAACATCTACCTCCCTGTTGCCTCCGGGTGTTCCCAGATTGCTAGTGAACAAAGCGCGGAAGTAAGGACTGGCTGCGGAAAGGATGGCCCGATGCACCGGATACCGTGAACCGTCTTCGGCTCGCAATACTCCGTCGCACAGCTGCTCTTTAGACCGTAACTCAACCAGGATCTCGGAGAATTCGACGAAAGGGTCTTTTTGCTCCATAGCTTACTGCCCGCTGTTTTTAGTTTCAAACACGTCCCTGTTTTCTCGTCGAGACAAGATCAGGAGACAGTTAGCTAGGCATGAACGGAGAAGGAAAAACTCAATACTGGAATATTGAGATAAGCAGCAATTGAAAATTGCGAGGACCTGCATTATTCAAAGATGCTGCCATTTGTTTAGTATTGTTGATAACAATTAATCATTACTTGGTAGATGGATGTGATATTCAGCACACTGTTAGGCATTATTTATTTAAAACTCCAATAAAGAAACCGTTGAAAATGCAAGAAAACGTAATAATGAAACTTGCCAACAATAAAAGAAGAATGCTCATGAAGTTTGATGAAGTATTACGGAGATTAATATATTTAACAAAATGCTTAAGGAATGCAGGAATTTAATTATTTTTTATCTACAAAATAATTCAAAAAAACCATTTGAGAGCTATTGTGATAGCGATGAAAATCAGTAGCTATTGCGTTTGTCCGTCAGTCCGTCCGTGTCTGTCCACCCCTAACAACTCCTGAACATCAGATCGGATCGACATTCGGATTTCACCATTGTGTTCAGAGGCCCCTAACAACGTAAGAATAGGGTATTTTCAGGCCCCCCCCCCCCAATGATGAAGTAATTTTATCTTGGTGTCCTCCCCCCCCCCCTATATCTCCCGAATGAAAGGTCAGATCGACAAACGGACTTCATCATCGCATTCAGAGGGCCAAACAACATAGGAATAAGATATTTTAGGATATATGTCCGAGACACTAGGCATTGTTTTCAATGGATTTCTGCTATTAGCCTAAATGTTAGAAATGCAACCATCTAATTTCAGTTGTCAACTATACTTGATGAGGTTTCGGACTCCATATGCTGAAGGTTGTTGGTTCGATATATATATATATATATACATATATATATATTTTTTTTTTTCGCTCTTAAAAAATCTATTTTCTCAATTTCCGCGTGAGTTTTTTTTCTTATTGTCCTAACGTTGTTTTTATTTTTCTTTAAGTCATTGTATTTTCTTTTTCTTTATTATTATTATTATTATTATTATTATTATTTTAAATATTTTTAAATTTATTTTTAAATTTTTTTATTATTATTTTTAATTTTTTTATTATCATGGGTCTACTTATGCATTAGCAGAAAATTATACTCACTTGTTAAATTTTATTTCTCTATAAAATATTTACAAAGCGGCAATAATTGGCAATGGGGAATTGAAATATCGTGATAAGCATGTCAATATGTATGGAAAAATATAATATTTTCATATTTAATTATTTTATTTTTTTTAATTTGTTAGTAAAAATTATCCTTTTTCTTTTTTTTTTTTTTTTGGTGGGTTATAGAGTGTTTAAAACTATACCGAAATGTTTGCGAATTTTTTGTAAATCTATCTACAAATAAAAAGCCATGTGTTTCATAGATCATACCTTCCAAGAAAATGATCAAAGAATCTTTAGTTTAAAAAAGAAACAAACTCTTAAATAATAAAAAACCTCCTAAAAATATTGTGTTCTAGTGCTGTAGGTGTTTTGATGAAGCGTCTAGAGGGTGACGACTTCAAATCCACTTCAGGTTGGATAAATTTTTTTACTTTACTTTACAAAATATGAAATCAATTTATTTGTTTACATATTTATTATTATTTTTTATTTATGTTGTACTTACTGGAAGAATTAAAAATTTGTAAAAATAGTTAATTAATGAATTTACTTGTTACATTCCGGGAAAAAAACAAAAAGTATAGCGATTTTGAAAATAAAGTAAACAGTAAATAAATGGACAAGAAACTGTGTTTTTGTATCAGCTATTATAAAACCAAGGGTCTTTCGCTGGTAATTTTATGAGTTTAATTTATATAGAAATCGATGTTTCCTTGTTTTATGATACTTATTTATACCTCCCAAGGGCATCTGTATATCCTCAAAAGGGATTGGTTTCTCTGATATTTATCTTAAGGCTGTATTTTGATATCACTTGGAGAGACGTTACTCTGCTACTTTTCAACACAGAAACCCATCAAAACAGAAAAAAAAAAAAATCATCCGACACTAAGTAAAGTATTTGAATGATTTATTTCTTTTGGACATTACGGGTCTAAATTGACATTTGCTAGCAGTTAGTTAGTAAACAGATAAACATAAGTTTTTCGGTATGTACCGTTCTTGTGTCGACAAGTGCCGTATTGGGTCAATCCATACCAAACGGTCCAGCACTGATTGTTCGACCAATTTTAAAAAATTGATTTTTTTACTGTTGTGACTCCTATACATGAGTACTTCAAAACAGGCATTATTTTTTTTTATTTGATTTTGTTTAAAAATGGCGTCCATTTTTGTTTTAGGGTTTCCGGCATTTTGGCCTTTGCAGACAGTTGCGGTAATTTTGATAACTCAGCTAAGAAAAATTATAGAAAGCTGTGGTGAAAAACATTATTTTCAGCACATTCTAAATTACATTTTACGTCCTATACATTTTTACCATATCTCTAACACAAATGGCTGAAATTTAGAACCGAAACTGATATTCGCTTTTGAACAAAAATCAAAGTTCCGGGTTTTTTTGGAGCAGGAAGGAATGAAATAGCAAAGCTAAAAATTTTTTTGAGAAAAGATATACATCCAAAGGTTTAGCAAAAAATATTTCAACTGTATTACTGGCTTCCTAATTAAGTTATAGCGCTTTAAAAATGCTCTTTTTTTCATTTTTTTCAAAGTTTGACCCCCAATATCTCTGGTGGGGGATCTAAAAAAAATTGGATATTTACAGTATAAAGAGAACTTTATGAGAGGTATCTGTGAAAAAAATTTTGAGTTTAATATTTGAGTTTGTTTTTTAGATGGATATCTGTGTTAGATATATAGGTATCTAACTCAAAAATCAAACTCAAATATCAAACTCAAAATTTTTTTCACAGATACCTCTCATAAAGTTCTCTTTATACTGCAAATATCAAATTTTTATTAGTTCCCCCATCAGAGATATTGGGGCTCAAACTTTGAAAACAATGAAAAAAGAGGATTTTTAAAGCGCTGTAACTTAATTAGGAAGCCAGTAACAGAGCTGAAAATTTTTTTGTTAACCTTTGGATGGTATATCTTTTCTCTAAAAAATCTATAACTTTGCTATTTTATTCCTTCCTGCTCCAAAAAAACCCGAAACTTTGATTTTTGTTCAAAAGCGAATATCAGTTTCGGTTCTAAATTTCAGCCATTTGTGTTAGAGATATGGTAAAAAGGTATAGGACGTAAAATGTAGTTTAGAATGTGCTGAAAATAATGATGTTTACCACAGCTTTCTATCATTTTTCTTAGATGAGTTATCAAAATTACCGCAATTGTCTGCAAAGACCAAAAATGCCGGAAACCCTAAAACAAAAATGGACGCCATTTTTAAACGAAATCAAATAAAAAACAATAATGCCTGTTTTGGGGTACTCCTGCATAGGGGTAACTACAGTAAAAAAATCAATTTTTTTAAAAATGGTCGAGCAACCAATTTAATGTTTTCTGGACCGTTTGGTATGGATTGACCCTACTTGTTTTCGTTTCTTTTTGTTAATCAATTCTCTCGGCACGTTAAATCTTTTCTAATTATTTAATTAATTATGTTTTGTGAACTTTCTGTTCTTTGTTAAAGGTCTTTCATTCCTGCTAGTTGTAAGAAAAGGTTCTTGTTATTGTCAAGTGACACAACATTTAATTTTCTTGTTTTTCTTGTTTTGGGGGTCACTGCCAGGTTGGCGGGGACCTTCACTAATAAGATCTTGCCTTTCCGAGTCTTTTATCTGGGAGGCGGGATTGGGCTGATTAGTCCGTTGAAGGACGAAACGGCCATTCCCAATTCCTATCCATAATTGAATCGGAAAGGCAATTTTGATTATTCAAGTGCCGTTCTTGTTTTCGTTTTTCGATACGACTTATTTATGACCTGCTATTCGTTATTTAGAATATATAGTAGGCTATTACTGTTCTACGTAACTAATATATTACTGCTTTGAAATCCTATTTTAAATATTTTTGTTTGCACCATTATTAAGTTCAATAATATTTCATAAAATATTAATAATAAAATTATTAATTATTAATAATAAAAATAAAATACTGTTAACATTAGTTTAATAGTAAATATTTTTTAGTAGTAATTATAAAAAAATATTCAAACTTTCGTAAACTTTTTTTTGTGTGTAACAATTTCTTGTATATTATCAGGTTCAATTAGTATATGTATTAGATATTAACTTCAAAGAAATAATGCTGTCTATAAGAAATGTAATTTAAGTTTGAAATACAGAAGTTTATATTAATAATTATAATTTCTATAGAAGTTTATAATTTCTATTTTCTTGAATTTTCCTTAGAAGTGGGTTATTATAGAATCAAAACAATGGAGATGCAGCAATACTAGATAAGCAAATTCCGATCATAAAACGAAGAGCGTATTGTATATTACAATTTGGTGTTTACATTACAATATAATTCATGATAGTTTTTTTTTTTTTTTAATTTATGTGGAATTTGAAAGTTCATGAATAGATGCTTTTAACTTTAGATGCTTAGGCAGGAAATTTATTGAAAATACTTTTGATCCATAATACTCAATGTAATCAAGTAGCGTGTCGGCATCTAACAGCGGAAATATTTTTTGTTTTTAGGTCTGGCCATTTAAATTTCATCATGTGTCCACCTTTCTAAATACTTACTCAGCTGTTGACTTTCAATAATAACTCGAAAAAACATGTGAGCGTTATCTTTTATATAAATACAGAAAATATAAAATATATAATGCATAGATATACGAAATATCGAAGAAAAGGGATTTCATAAACTATTGTAATTGAAAAAAGTTATATAAAAAAGTAGGGTCAGAAGTTTTAATTCGATAATTTGAGCACAGCAAAACATGCCCAGTTTTAAAAATATAAGAATAACTTCTGACAGTTCTTAATACTAAACAACGAGAAATTTATTTGAAACTTGTGAAATACAAAGCCATCTTCCCGAATGTATTAAGAATTGTTACAGTTTTTTTTAAGTCGTTCAGGCACAGCCTTGTGGTCAAAGCGGTGGCCTACCACGGAGCAGATGTCTTGAAAGTGGGTTCGAATCCCGATACCGGCATGGACGTTTAATTCTTTTCTTGTAATTCGTCTTCTTTCTTTCAGGTAGCACTAGCTCTACAATGTCTTTGGATAGTGGTGCGATCATTATAATTGTAGTCTGTATGTAATGTTGAGCTGAAAAATACAACCCAGAAAAAAACTGGAAGAAATAAGAAATAAAGGTTTCTTAAATCCCTAGAATTGCTTCTGATGACGAAAATAGAACAGATAAAATTCTATCTTTCGTTAAAAGGAAAAAATTGTCATACTATTCTAGAACAGATTACAGTCAAGACAAAAATAAAAAATCATTACAATTACATGTATAACTCAAATCCAGCGCTATAATTTTCAAGACTCTGCTGCATTTTAAACCTAAAAATTAAGCGATTTATTACATCTAATGTATTACAAAAAGTAAAAATAAATACTATTTCAGTTATCTAATAAAACACAATGTGTGCCTTTAAGAAAGAAGCCATTGACATTGATCTATTTTAAACTCTTAATCAGATTGAGAATGTGATTTATCCTGAAAATGGGTTGTGAATTATATGTTTAAGCAATTCATTAATTGTTTATCTAAGCTTTCTTAAGAATAGTTATTGTACTTCTAAAAAGAAAGCCGATATCAAATCATCATTTGTAGCCGTGAACTCAAATACAACTGAAATTTCACCTTCCATTAGATTTTTGCTATTAGACTAAATTAATCACAATATAATGATACAACAAAATCCTTAAAACCAAACTTTGATTTATACCAGTTAATTATGTTTAACTTATCCTAAGAAAACTATAATGACTTTAGCATATAGTAACCATTAAACTTAATCTTTATAAAATTATGTTTAACTCATGTATTTTTAACTTATCATTTTAATTATGTTTAACTTATCTCAAGAAAACTATAATGACCTTAGCATACAGTAGCCATTAAACTTAATCTTTATAATAAAGCACAAAGAAAGAATAAATAAAACCCATAGATGTGAAATTGGGTTTAATTCAGAATATTATTGTTCCCTTTATCTAATGTCACAGCCATCTTTGAAATACCTTCAAATTTATTGAAGTACACAAGAATGTCATCGTGTAGAAACAGAAAACCTAACAGTTAAATTTGAAATTGTTTTGTACAATATCGAACTGTTACCTAAATTAACCTATTTCCTCAACCTAGTTAGATAGAGAGCGTTTGGATATCATAAAGAAGTTTACTTTCTCCGATATAAAAATAGACCATGTATTGATAATAAGAGTTCTATTTAAAAGAAAAAAAAGCTTTAGCCGGAAATAAATTCCTCTGTGTGTTCTTGAAAACAAATAATAAGCATAAAAAATAAATGTCGTGTTGCTTGGATAAAACCCTTAACGTGACTGTGTGACGCAATACTGTTCATTCCTCCCAATTTCAATTTGTAAGCTCTTCCTTGTTTTTCTTCATCTATCATTATATAACTTTTTATATATTAAAAGACTTACATAAAGGCTTAACGTATATATTTTTAACTAGATTGGACGCTTTCCTTTGCTTCGTAACATTCTGCAATCATGAAGCTGTGTCTTATCGTAGCTGTGATTCTGGTGATTTTGCAGTCATTCATTGTGGATGCAAATGTAAGTATATTAGTTACAATTGGTTGTAAAACAGTGTCTAATAAAATAGAGAGGCTTTAAATTTACTTTAATAGTTATTCAAAATCTGAGAATAATTTCATGTTTTTATTTTTTTTTTAAATTTTAATGATTCTTAAAGAAAGCCTCACTTGTGTTCATTGAATTAAATTGGTCTAAGAAAAAAAGCAAATTATAATATTAAAGCATAAAAAAAAACAGTTGTGAACTTTTATTTTATTGGACATTTAAAAAACAGTAAAATACGAATGATGCAGAAAAAATAAAATTAAACTTATTAAAGTCGACACATTTTAAGTGCACATTCTGTTTGACCTCCGTGTTTCAAAGTACTGTTTTTCATCCTTGGAAAATTCTTAAATTGTCTTTGAAAGATCATTTCAAAAAATTCTATTTTCTTTTTTCATAGAATTAGGAAAATCGAACTTATTCAATTGGTCTACAACTGTGCGAATTATATTTTATTAAATGGCTATATTTATTTATAAAATGGATAAATATTACTCATTTTGCACTTGGAAACGCTTCTAACTGAACAAAATAGAAATCCTCATCTTCCTCATTTTTACTCTTTTCATTCAATTTTACGCATCTTCCACTGCCTATTTGTATCTAAATAGTATTCGTAAATGAAGGAAAACAAGAGGATGCACAAGAGAATGATATCTAATATATATATTATTAATATAATTAATTTACCACCGATTGTTTCGATCTCGCGCGGGAGACCATCTTCAAGGTGAGAGCATGAGACAAGACAAGAGATTGACATTAACCTGTGATGAGAGGAAAATATTCCCGTTCACATGTTAGTGTCATTCCCTTGTCTTGTGGTCATGTTCGCACCTTGAAGATTGTCTCCCGTGAGAAATCGAAACCATCGATGGTAAATTAATTTTGTTTTTACATATATATATCCAAATTATAATTGTCCACTTTGTGCATTCTCTTATTTTCCTTCATTTACTAATTTCACCTCATTGAACATTAAACTTCCCACAATAGAAAGTATTCATTTTTGAAGATAAAGGCTGCAATTTTCACACATTTTATACAATAAATTCAAATTGAAATCTCTTCCAGGTCAATATTTAACTTCAATCAAGTCCTGAGTCACATCCTTCTTTAATTAGAAAGAATGTGTTGAAATTGCAATCCGTAAAATGTAAAACAGTGAATTGTAAAAAAGGCTCTCATTACATTTTCTTTAACAGCATTCTCTAATTTAAGTATTTTATTTTAATTCCTCAACGGATTAAATAAATTACATTCCATTTGAAATTCCAGGGAGGAGGGGGGGGGGGGCAAGTGCCCCCTCTTGACAATCTGTCTGGTGCAAATAAATTTAATGCTTTTCTCAACATATTAAAATTACATATTGAACGTGCGGTTGTAAATATCATAATTAGCGTACCATTACAACACTAAGCATTAATAATAGAAACTTATAAACACGTAAACATATAACACATATAAACATGTTTATATGTCATTTTTATATGTTTTTATTATTAATGCTTAGTGTGGTAATGGTTCATTACCTTCTTAATATTAAAATTAACATAAAACAATAAGTTAAATGCTTTATCCTATATTAGTACGGAAACTTTAATTCTTTCTTTCTTTGAATTTCAAAATATTACATATTTTAAAGTTTTTAATTCAAAAGTGTCTCCTTCTTTGTAAGTTAATAGAGGAAAGATTGAATAATTAAAATATCACATTAAATTTTCCTGATTGCTTAATAAAGAATTCTGAAAGAATACTAAAAATACTAAAAAATCTATACTTTTATCTGCCTATTAGGAAGGAAAATGCTGCTGTGGTGTAATTAATGACAGGGTAAGACGTTCCATCCTTATATTTCATTACTTTTTTTTATTTAAGTGTAATATGCATTAAACAAATCTATTACTGTATAGATATATGTAAAGTAAAATTTATTTTTACTGACAATAGCGTGTTGATAACAACAAAGTAAATACAGAACAGAACAGAAAAGAATTTATTATGTGCACTACTCAGTTGATTACAACACAAAAATAAACATTGAAAAGATTAAAATTTGCATAAATACAAAAAGATTACAAAAGGGCTTTAAGATAATATGAATTAGTTTTACAATTAGATTAAAATTTCATTACACTGTTTACAAATTCCAGAAATACTGGAAGACAGGATTTTTAATTAGGATATTAAGTTACATGGCCATAGAATATCATATTAAAGCTGATTTAATTGTAAAAGATATCTTGCATATTCATAATAAGAACAAGTATAGAGTATATGTTCTACAGATTCAATTTCTTTTAGAAAACAGGAACAATAAGCACTGTGGTAAATTATATTGTTGCTAGGTAAGCATTTATATTCCCATGGCCTGTAAGGATTTGACCCAAAGCAAAGTTATATAATTTAATATCAGAAGTCAGAGAGTCTTGTACTGTTGGGAAAAACTTTCTTGTAACAATTCCCTTTGATGTGTTTGACCACTGTTCATTCCACAAATCTATTAAAGTTAGAAACGTAATAAATAAATAAATAAATAAATAAATAAATAAATAAATAAATAATTTTTGATTCAAGCAATTCAGGCAACTGCAAGCTTTTTTCTTTTTTATATAAGTAATTCTTTTACCAATGCACCTGTAATTCTGAAAATTTAAATATGAACTTGTGAAGCATGTAGGATTTAAATTTTCTCCTTTTTTTTTTTTCAAACTATTCTGTAATTAATAAAATTCAAATTCAAAGCCAGTCAATTTTTTTTTTTTGGGGGGGGGGCTTTCGATTTATTACTCGGTATTTTCATCTTAAAAAAACTTGACGAAAACCTGAAAAGATAAAAAAAATTCGTAATATAAGGATTTGTACTTAAGATATGTATTATTAATCAATAGTTAATTTTTAAAAAAAATAAAAATTATGTTTTTTTAAATTGTTTCAGATTAAATTATTTTTTACGTTTATCAAATTATCGTAATATAAAACGTGCCGTGCTGGTGTGGCCGAGCGATTTAAGACGGCGGTCTGCCGTTGCGGCTTGTATGCCTGTACCCGGGTTCGAATCCCGGTCGTGGCATGGATGTTTCTTTCTTTCTTCTGTTTCTCCTTATGTCCGTTCATGCGGGTATTACTTGATGCTGCCTCCTGTAGGCCGTGGACGCACTCTAGGAATTTCTAGGAATTTTAATTCTAAAGTCGTAAAACAATAAAAGGAAGAGAATTGGAGGGGAGACTTTCACGACTCGTGCCGGCCATAATGTGGCATTGTCCCTCAGTATGCCTCGGGTGCTTCAGTTCGACTTGGGATATCGGACATTGTCTGATCCCCCAAGTCTTCCTAAAATACCCGAGGCATACTGAGGGACAATGCCACATTATGACCGGCACGAGTCGTGAAAGTCTCCCTCCAATTCTCCCCCTTTTATTGTTTTACGACTTTAGAATTAAAATTCCTAGAAATTCCTAGAATGCGTCCACGGCCTTAGGCGTACCCTGGGCAACGATTCGTCGATTAAACGGTATCATACCTTGTTGTGGCCTAAAGAAAGACGATCAGTCTACGAGCCCGGGCATTTGTAAAAAAAAAAAAAGTTTTCATTAAAGACTTTCTAAATATCATATAAATTCACTTGGTGCGAAATTTGTTTCCTAAAATGAATTTGTTTTGAAGAGTTTTTTTTTATAGAAATAGATTTTATAGATTTAAGTAAGCAAACGAAGGCACAACGCTATAAGAAAGGATTCGCACCCTGAGTTGTCACCGGGTAGAGACTGGGATGGAACATTTCGTCCTTATTAGGACTCATCAGCCAGCCAAATTCCCCGAATGACAGACCCAGAAGGTGCGAGGGGTTAACTTTCCCGGGACTCGCTCCCGAGAGCGGGAACTCCCCCCGAATAAAATCGTAACCAAAATTAAATAAAAAACAAAAAACAACAATTCCTTGTCCTGCAATCTGCTAGGCGCAAAAGGAATTTAAATGTGGCATTAAATAAAGTCCAAAAGTTATATATTTAAAATGAAAAGAAATTTAATGTGCCCAATGATTCAAAGATTTAAGTAAGCAAACGAAGGCACAACGCTATAAGAAAGGATTCGCACCCTGAGTTGTCACCGGAAGAGACTGGGATGGACCATTTCGTCCTTTCTTTTCATTTTAAATATATAACTTTTGGGCTTTATTTAATGCCATAATTAAATTCCTTTTGCGCCTAGCAGATTGCAGGACAAGGAATAGTTGTTTTTTTTTTTTATTTAATTTTTGGTTACGATTTCTTTGGGGGGAGTTCCAGCTCTCGGGAGCGAATCCCGGGAAAGCTAACCCCTCGCACCTTCTGGGTCTGTCATTCGGTGGAGTTTGGCTGGCTGATGAGTCCTAATAAGGACGAAATGGTCCATCCCAGTCTCTTCCCTATGACAAATCAGGGTGCGAATCCTTTCTTATAGCGTTGTGCCTTCCTTTGCTTTCTTAATTCTTTGAATCATTGGGCACGATAAATTTCTTTTCATTTTAGATTTTATAGATTTTTTATTATAAAAATAAAAAATTGAACAATAGAAAGAGAGACAGTGGATTTGAGCAGTGCGAGGAACTTGGTTTTGAAATATAGAGATTTAGAAGTAAAAATTGAAAAGAATAATTTTATACAGTTCATACATTAATCTAACCACCCTCACTTATAATTTATTATACATGGCAAAATTATTATGCAGGAATTTCCCTTCTTTAGTCAAATATACAAATAAGATATTAAAATGACATAATGTATTAACAATTTATAGCAATATTTAGAAGGAAGGTTCTTGAAAGGAATAAATATATTAAAACAGCTAGATTTGTTTGTAGCAAAGCTGGTAAATGAAAAAAAAAGATATTTGTTAAGTATTTCGTTTCAGACAAAAAAGAAAAGTGATCTCTTTTTCATTACTCTAAAATCTAAATTTTCTTTTCCGGTATGTTCAACGTTATAATGAAATAATTATATAAGCTATTACTTATTATGTATACAGTCGGACCCCGATTTAACGAATTCATCGGGACCGAAAATTTTATTCGTTAAATCGGGGGTTATTCGTAATATCGGGGTCCAAAATAAAAAAATTTCTGCACTTACCTTATGAACAGCCCTAATAAGCAACTACACAAAAATATCCATAATTAGAAATTGTACATTTTTTACTCAGCAGCTAATAATACAGCGAATAATTACGCACTAGTTAATTTGAAAGTATGTAATGAGTAATGTTTGACAATTTCCTTGATTCCTGACTCGAAAAAGTTCTTTTTCGACTTTATGGAGAGAAGAAAATACAGCGTCATTTATATCCTGCTGCATTAGGTATGTTTAGGTATGTTTAATCCCAACTAACAAAAAAAAAATTTTTTTTTTCAGCTGTCAAAATAATTCGTTAATTCGGGGTTTCTTATTCGTTAAATAGGGGTTTTTGCCTTCATTTTCATCGGGGGAAAAGAAAAATTCGTTAAATCGCGAAATTCGGTAAATAGGGGTTCGTTAAATCGGGGTCCGACTGTAATTTACTTAATATGCAAAAAAAGTATATGAAGTATTTTTATATGTAAATATTGCATTTATAAATTAAAAATAATTTACTTATTATTATTGTTATTAAAATAATAAATAAAATTTCCCATTCATGTTTTCTGATAAAATAAATAAATAAGTAAAATAAAATTATCTACAGGATAGGTACAACTTCTATAAATAATTTATTTCATTTTTCTCTGAAAAATTTACAGTAAGAGACAAAAAGTTTTGTAAAAGGGTTTTCGAAAGTTTGGGATTTTTTTTTTTTTGGCAGAGGTTAAGGGCTGACAAAAAATATTGGATTCTGTAGTAAGATCATTTTTATTATTTTTTTTTTCCTAATCATTTGATAATTACAAGCATTTTTTTTTGCTTTCAATTTTTGCTAGCACGTTTATTTGTACAGAGCATTCATTTTACAGATATTCATTTCGTAGGTATTAACAGATTGTTTTTCATTATATTGATGTTCTTTTTTTTTATTTTTTTAATTATTTCATTTTACATATATTAGGCACAGAGCGATCTGTTATGCAACAAATAGACACTCTTTATTTTGTTACTTTAATTTCAAATTCAGCTAACTATTTTTCTGATAAAAACGAGAAGAAGTTTAACGTGCCCGATGATTCAAAGAAATAAGTAAACAAACGAAGGCACAACGTTACAAGATAGGATTCGCACCCTGAGTTGTCACCCGGAAGAGACTGGAACGGATCTTTTCGTCCCCTTTTTAGGACTCATCAGCCGGCCGAACTCCACCGATCTTGTTCTCCGGAGCGAGACTCGGGATGCAAGCCTCTCGCACCTTCTGAGTCTGTCATCGGTGAAGTTTGGCTGGCTGATGAGTCTTAAAAAGAATGAAACCGTCCCAGCCTCTTCCCGGTGACAACTCAGGGTGCGAATCCCATCTTGTAACGTTGTGCCTACATTTGTTTACTTATTTCTTATTTTTCTGATACTTTCTCCAATTGCTGCTTATCTTGTTTTCAATTAACGAATTTCATTTACTTTGAAAGTGATTGTACCTGTCTTAGGAAAGAATGAGCCATACGATCGGAAAAGGAAATATGGCTGCCGTGTTCCATTTAGTAGGGAGTGTAATAGCCGCCTAAGGCGCTGTAGTCGAAATCGGCCAATCGTGCACGGTCTCTATTAATAGAGAGTTTTTGCCCAGCTCGCTATTTTATACGGTATCGCTAAAGTCACATGACAGGTATTCTGCGCATGCGTCACTGTCCCATAGAGGAAATACCGTTAACGTGCTACGTTAACTTTCCTCGAATAGCGTATCGCTTTACGGTAGGAAACATGAGTTCCGATAAACCTTAGAGAATTAGATTTAACATGAATGACGACTTGATACTCTTGCGCAAAGTTTCATTTCATTTTCAATTCATTTTCAATTATTGCTGCTAAATTTAAGCCATCTGCTAGTCGCTGTATATCGTTTTTTTCGAAACGGAAATACAATCGACAATCCTCATCATTCATTTCATTTAAACTCAACCTTAGATTTTCCTCTTCTCGAACCTGAATGTTTCTTTCTCTCAGGATATTGTGTAACACTAGATCCTCAAACAAATCATCGTCAATGCCTCCAAATGCAGCGATCTGAAGTATGTCTTCCATCTTGTTTATTAGCTTACCGTGTCCACTGACACGTTATGGCAAAAACACTCTTCATGACAGAGCCCGCTATTGTGGTTACCGTATTCGTTCATGTGACATTTGCGTTTCCCGTATATAAATCACGTTATGGCAAAAACTCTCTAATATCTTCACACATTCTACGATAAAGATAATGGCGGATTTGAAAAGTTAAAACGTCTTTTTCATAGAAACTCAGGTCTCCTTATGTTTAAAGATCTTGCTTACATCTATAACCGTTTATAATGATAACATTTTTATTTCAATGTATTCTTAATGTTTCTATTATTAACATTGAAATATTTATTACAATTTTTAGTCGATATCAATGCTAATTTGCTTAAATTTTTCGACTTATTAACTTTCAATCAAATTTTTATTCAGAATTTTAATTTAATTATTTAATATAACTTTTGAAATCTCAATAAATTTGTAAGTATTTTTTTTAATTAGAAAATTTAGAGAAAATAAACTTTTACATCTTATTGAATTCTATTTCCAATTCAACATAAAAAAATAAAAGCGAGATTTAGCGAGAATCTAATATTAATAAGTAGTTTAAATCGCAATATCGATGCAAATAAAAAAGTAAAAAGTTTCTATTCTAAAATTCTATTTTTTTACAAATAATATTAAAATCTCAAAAAAAGAAAATAATTGGATCGATTCTCTGATAAAACTTTTTGATCCGCGATATGAAAAGAAGTTAATCTTTTATTACAAAAGCGTTATTCTGTCTGTCATAAGACTTTACGTTTTACCAATTTTGTGACCAAACTATAAGAGATAGATTGGTCATGCAGATGGATAAAATGTAGATCTTTTTAAGACAAACAAAATGCTACAAAAATCTTTCGAAAAAAATTTTTTTGGTTTCCAAGATGTCGCCTTTTAAAGGGTCAAATTTTGACTTTTTCTCAATTTTAAACGAAAAGTATAAAAGTTGGAAAAGAACATTATATTGAGAAAATTTAGGTATTTGAAAGTTCTATCAAACGATATATCAGTCATTCATAAACGTTTCTGAGTTTTCAAGATACATGCAAAAATATGTGACGCAACCTGAGATGTGAGGCTTCACACCAGAGTCCTGAGTTAAGCCGAGAAGGCCACAACGGGCTGGGAAGTCGTGTATTCTCCGATCTCAATATTAATTTGCTAAATAAATATATTTTTTTTAATGCTATAACTATTTAATGCTATTTTTTAATGCTCGCTTCGTCCGGAACCCGTCTAGTTTAAAAATAAAAAATATGTAAATTCAAAAGTAGTTTGAAATTTTTCTATAAGGAAAAACAAAATTGTAAGTTTGATGAGCTTTTTTAAATCACCATTAAAGAGTTTACTGTCAGACGGAGCATCTGAAATGTGATTGTACCGATTACATAACAACTAAATATGAGGATATGATACCTGAATGCTATAGGAGATCGGGGATTGTTCTGATTACCTCTCATGCAGGTAGAACATAAGGTAAAGCCAATTCCATATGTATTTAAAATTTCTGGCTTTCTCTTTCAGAAGGTTAAAATAGGAGAGAGTTGGCTTAGGCCACTTGATCATCTTATAGTTGCCGTTATCAATCTAAGCAATGACATTTAAAAATATCATAAATACCTAATAATAATATTTTGTAAGTAACAAAAGTATTATTGCGACCTTTATAATAATTGATAGACAGAAGATATATTTCATATGAACTCTGATCTACGTATTTACATTGAAGGATACCTAAAACAGTATAATTGCCAACTAAGTGGCAATTCAGCTAATATTTCATTGTTAGATATAATTATAGTTTTTCGTATAACGGATTTTTTTTAATCGATTTATCATTATCTCGAATTATAAATACACGTCACGGCGTTGAAAAGGAAAACATCATGGAGGTTAACATAGGGCGTGACGTACCGCTGGTGTAACAGGATACTTTTTTGCAAGTTTTAATTTTATAACAATATTTATGATTGCATTGGTAATAGGTGACGCAATCGCTTTCAGAGCTATTAATTGTAGCTTTATTCTGGCTTGCTATTAGATAACACGCAATTGCAGCTGTAGAATATTTAGAGTTATGAGAATATGTAGAGTTGGTTTTGACGCGTTTGTAGGTGACATTGACCCCAGCACTCAGCACTCATACTTAAAGAATGCTGGGAATTAAAGAATAATTTTATAAGAATGCTGGGAAAACTTTGATATATAGAGGAGATAATGCTTACAAAATCATACAAAACGTAGTAAAGTAGTTCCTTTAGTTTTTGTTATCTAAATAAGCTTTTATTATTTCAACAACTATTATATTTATTTAAATATTTTTAAAGTACATAATTGGATATTAAATAGTTGTCTGTTTTGATGGATCATGTAGACACAATGTAAAGGGTGGAGAATCTCTTAACAAGGGGCCGTTCAAGTATTATGTAAGCATATTTTTAGTCATTTTAGACCCCCCCCCCCACTTGGACGCAAAAATAAGCAGATGATCAATCCTCCCCTCCCCCTTTGGCATTACGTAAGCTCTGCCAAATCATTAACAATACGCACCATTGAACAATAAGGGTCATTCCACGTCAAGTCATCCAGGCCATGACACCCACTATCTAGTTGAGAACTGAGCTTTTGTGAACTGCTATTATACTTAATTTCATGAACTTTTGCCAATTTTTATTGCTTTATATGCAGTCTGTTGGTAGTAACTGCAGAAAGTTTGATGCAATATGGTACTTCAAAGCGAATTGTGAAAATTGGCTGCAGTTTTTAAATGGAAACAAGTAGGCTGACAATTTTTTCCCTGAATATGCTTTCTGACATGTAGTTTACGAAAACATAAAAGAATTGGCCATACTTTTTTTTTTAAGTGGTTTTTTTTTGGTTAAATTAAAAAAAAAAATTGGACACTTGTCCCCCACTGAAAATCATTGAAAAAATTAGAAAGTGATCTCCAAATAGTAAAGTTTCATCACCAAAAAAATAAGTTTTGAGAAATAAATAGTACTCAAAAAAAAAATTCGTGAAAGAATTGGACATATAAAATTTTGTAGAATATTTTTTTTTTATTAAAATAAAAAAAAAAAAATTGAACACCTGCCCTCCTCTGAAAATCGCTATCACATGGATCTTGAAGGTACTGTCCCAAAAAACACTGCCTACTTGTACTTTCCATATTATGGGGTCTGTTTTTGTTAACAGAGTCGTGGGGTGGATGGCGGCCCTCACGCTGGTCAGAGTGGGGAAAGACCTTGCCCCAGGCGTCTCTCACTTGACTCAGCTTCGTCCCTCTGTGTTCGCATTTGCAAGGATCAATTAAGAAGGGAGTAATGCCATTAAGTAAGTAATAAATATAAAATATATAAAGCGGGGTAACAAGTTAAGAAAATAAGAATAATAGATGTAATAAGGAATATATACGTATTTATAAATAGGTTAGCATCAAGAAGAATGATTGTAAATGAATATACGTTACCCCGGAGTTTTCCAAAAAAGAAGTTGATTATATATAAAAAGAAACACAACACTAGCACTAATGCTAACTCTAAAATTACACATATAAATCCAACACTTTGATGATAGTCAAGTTTTAACGCAGTTCCTATGCGCCTATATTGTTCACAGCTGACTTGAGCACAAATAGTTCGTGGCTGTTCTTTGGAGAGGGGGCGTGATCCAGTGTTCCATTGGTACTCGTTAATTTCAGTCCAAGATCACTTCTGCTAGGGACGGATAGCCTAGACGGTGTCATTTTCGGCATTGCACTTTGCTACACAGGAGACGCACTTTCGTAGGGAGAAATACTCTTGCTTCGCAGACCCGAAGACTTTGAAGAACGTTCTCAAGACACAAAATTGCTCCGGGGATGCAAAAGGATTGGAAAGAGAGAAATTGTGTAACAACCATCGGGCCATTACACATTGTTTCATTACAAATGTATTTCAAATTATTATTTTAATATTATTGTTACAGGTGACATGATAGTCATAAATTACCAAATTAATTATTTTTTTAAAAAGCGTTTTTTTCCACACTTCCCATCATTTCTACAAACTGATTTTTTTGTGTGACATAGAGAAAGATTTATAATACTGTAAAAATTTCAAAGTAATCTATGAGGGGGCAATACCTTAAAAAAATTATAATACCCAGGTATCGAGTTTGTTTATAAAAAATTATTTACATTTTTTTTCTAAAAAAAAACTTATGAATATTCAATATAAGGAGCATAAACATAAAAATATAAATCTTTCTCTTTAATCTAAAAAAAAAAATCAAGGTTCTAATGCAAAAACTGCAGGAGCTATTGTATTTTTAAATTATCAAGGAGCTCGTCCATGGAACACCTAAGTTCCTGAATCCATATAACTTTTTTAGATCATTACTGAAAAATTACTTAACCTGCAACATTTAAATTTTGGAAATGTTCATATATCTAGGTAAACTTCAATTATACAAAATTTCAAGGTTTTCTGTGAGGGTGGGTGTCATTTCCTAACATTTCTGGATGATTTGATATGGAATGACCCATAAGTTAAAACAGTTAAAATAACTTGGCAAAAATTATGCGTGAAATTTAGGATATATAAAGATGCTCAATACAGTTATCAAGACGGCAGAGGGTTTTATATCAAAGTGCATGTTTGTCTTCTCAGCAAAAGTGAAACTAATATATAATAATTATTCTACACACGTTAAATGTTTTGCTGTTCTTAATTAAGATTTTATCCTTCTGTCCGTTCATGAGTCCGCCTGTCACCATCTGTCCAGCCTAAACTTTTTTGGAATCCTTGGGATTGTAGAAGGTAGGAAAAATATGTCTTACAGGAATTGGCCAAAACTGAAACATATCACCACCTCTTCAGTCCAAAATACAAATCGGATAGATATAAATGATATCTTATTTTAACCCTTGACTTACAGAGGTTGAAAAATACGAGTCTACGATGATAGTAAATGCCGAAAAAAAAGCATGTATGGTGTCGGTATGATGTCGTATACAATATGAAATACTTTATTTTGGCTTTTATTTGTCTACAGTTATTAAAATAACAGTTATTAAAATAAGTTTTTAAAAGGGAAAAACTTCTTATTAACAGTTATCTATAATGGATATTTTATTTCTATTAGATTAAGGAACACATGAAGGAGTGTGAAAATGAAAGCGATAATGCAGCAAAATGTGTAAGTATTTTTTTTTATTATATTTTGCCGAAAAAATTTTAATTTGAGTCAATATCAGAAAAAGTTCTAGAAAACAAGATTGGAAAATTTTTAATAATACTCGTTAAAAATTTAAATATATCAATATATTAATCACAAGTATTCAATAGAATAAAATATCTTTGATATTCCTTCTTCAAGCAAATTGTGAGCAAATGTGATAAATGAAATTTATATTTTAGCATTATTGTTTCCGGTATGATAAACAACTCAGCATCTTTTGTGAAAAGTACCAATAATTCAAAAGAAAAAATTTAAAAATTTAAAAATCTGGGTTACCGGGAAGATAAGTAATGATAGTCCCGTAAAGAAATCCTTTCCATGGTCTCAAACACAAAGGTTGGCTTTGATAGAAATAACTCTTAATTATGAATAAAAAATGGGAAATATGAATAAAAATTGTAATAGGAATAAAATTTGCTACAATCGTTTGTTTATTAAGGTTGCCATGTGCTCTGTTTGATTGCCTCTAGCGATCAACGCTTGAGATCTCTCCTTATTGTTATTTTTTCCTAACAACCCCCCCCCCCCCCTCCTTATCATTGGCTCTTAATTCTACGGGGATCCTACGTCAACAAGCCGTTATCCACTTTCTCATTGGTCCTATTGACCTACTTATACCTTTGTTATCCTGTCTGTTATCATTCCCTTTTGGATGTCCAGTCAGCACTCTAGACGCAACTAGCAGGGTGCATTTTTAATTGTAAAATTTAAAGTTTATTTTTTAGTCAAGTGCGGAGGTTTTACACTATAATCTCATGAATAAAAATTGGCTCGTAACATTGTTTATTATATTATACTGGTACATAGTAAATATATAATACAGCTTGCCTTATTGGTGTTATTTTTCAGCTTTCTGTTTGGAATCAATAACATCCAAATTACTTTTAGATCTGCATTAAACTATAAGCTCTTAGGGCAATTCATTCTTTCCATGTCGATCTAATTTATTTTGAAATAGTCTGCCACAGACATTAGATACCTCTGCGAAGAGAATCTAGAAACTTTTGATATCTCCGCGAAGACTTAACTGAAGATTTAATCGACTAATCTCTATCAAAAGTGAACGAAGATGTATAGCCTGACTGCGCTCATAAGACAGTGCAATCAAATTATGATTTTGATTTGAAGTTATGAATATGCTTTTATATTCACCCATTCGTTATCTTAGTGGCTATGTCCAACACACTAAGGCAGAGACTATCTTTTTTGGCATTATAGAAACAGCTTCATAAAGCAGAAAATCGTAATGTAAAATACAATATTTATTGTAACAAAAGATCTTCGACATCTCATAATTAAATGTAATATTTCACATTTATTATTAAAAAGCAAATTGATGTGTTTAACTAATAGAAGCCAAGTCCATTTAAACATAACATGTGGATCAATAAGAGACAAATTAAAGATATAGGACTTTCAAAAAAGTAGGAAAAGGGGCCACTACATAAATGATATAATTAACTATACTGCACTGTATAATAAAAGAGGTCAATCAATTCTATTACCGTTGGCATCATATAGATTAACTAAGATTGATGTCAAGTTCAATCATTTTGTTCAATGTAGATTCTGTAAAAATCAGATCTAACTGACACCAAAACACTTACAAAAATGGAAGTGTATTTTGTTTTTGTTTTTTTATTATTCAAATCCTTAAAAAAAAATCCCATGATGAAATATTTATTTGTAGAATTAACATTAGGGACAAAACAGCAAAATAATCCAAAGTAAAATTATAATCATCATAGCATCTTTATTATTCCCACACTGTAGTTGCTGCTTGAGTCAGGAAGCAAAAGTCTCCAATATGCATTTATGTTGTCATATTTCTACATGTCTCTACCAAACCAAAGATATGTATCCTTAAGATGAGGTAGCATAAAAACCACTACGTTAAGGAAAATGGTGGGTTTATACATAAGTTGATGAATTTGACATCGATAAAATGAAAATAAGTTCCAGAGTAACGGGCTTCTGTAAAGGATCAAAACCAAGAATCAATTAAGTTATTAACAGAATGGAACAAAGGAAATTTCATAATTTGCCTCGCTTTTTTCCTTAGGCATTTTGATGTCTCAATATACTCTGATTATCCCCTATTCCAACCATCCTGTTTTCTAGTTTTATGATTGATAAATGACCAACATTATCTGAACTTTAAATAATAAGTTTTTTGATAAATTGTAGTAAAACAAATAGAAAAACAGCAAAAAGCTTTAATAGCAATGAATATCCAATCAATGGTGGCCAATCACTGAAGAATCAGATCTATGAAACCGTTGTTGATGATCAGTACGAAAAGATTGCTACAGAATCAAGTGTTCCCGGATGTACTGAAAAACTTACTCTTCCTTTTACATGGAACTTGACAAATAATAATTAAGAATCAAGTGTAAAATTTCTCCATCAATCTGCTGTTCTTCGTCCATCTTTTCAGAAAAGTCATTTCAAAAATTTATGATATCAAAGTAAATGAAGTGATTGATAGAGCGATAACAAACAATCATAATTATATCAACTGAAACAAAAGGAAAGAAAAAGAAGGATGGAAAAAATATTTTTTTAGATAATTTACAGTTCGGTTTCCAGTTATCTGGCTATTGCTTCAGGATAAGTTTCCATGCTTGTAGAAATAGTTTCCATGCTAGGGAAAATATCAATTAACCACTGACTTTGCCTATCTTTAGTACTATTTTTTTTCCAGAAAGTGTTTATTTATCTTAATTCCAGCAAACGCAGAAAAAATTTAGTTATCATGTGACCTTGGTTTCTGAGGTCATTTTTCTCAATCACTTTTAACCTCGACCAGACTACCTGTAAAAAGTTTCAACTAAATAAGAACAACTTGTTCATTTTGGTCATTTAAAATGAATGGTTTAGAATTTGACCTTAAGTCACGTGACTTCCTGTTGACCCAAGTAGATGAAAAATAAAAAGTAGCCAGCTCAATATTATAATAATGTGTCGAATTTTTTGTCAACATTTGCAAATTATTTGTATTAGTGTTTCATAAGGTTTCGTAGGTGTAGTGGCCAGAAAAATCTAGTCTGTAAGTTCCCCCTCTTAATTGGTAGTCGTATTTTAAGAAATTATTTACACATTAATAGTCCAGTCGACAGATAGTTTCAGATAGAAAAAGGTCGGAAGTTAATGAAACTTTGGGATGTTGTTCAGGGATGGTTAATTAACATTTTCACAAGTTTTGGACCTCGAGGTCTTTGTGCGAAAAGAGGGGGGGGGGGAAACTGCAAAAGCTTCGACCTTCCTCCGGTTTTTCCTCAATAACTTTTTCCCTTACGTCCTACGGCAAAACCATCCCAATACTTTTTTGTAGAGCGTTAAATTTCCAACAATTTTGACTAATCAAACATGTTTGTATGTCGATTCGTTACCGAGATATGGCGCTTCGAAAAAAATGTCATTTTGCAAAATTCGGTAAAAAATCCCCAAAAATGCAGAATTCCACCGTATTTCTTC
Organism: Thereuonema tuberculata; assembly: GCA_023159025.1. NCBI lineage: Eukaryota > Metazoa > Arthropoda > Chilopoda > Scutigeromorpha > Scutigeridae > Thereuonema > Thereuonema tuberculata. The sequence goes on along the minus strand of JAFIDM010081578.1, from coordinate 17,479 downwards.
TATTATACCCGAATTATGATGAAATGTTGTTGTAATAATGGTTCCTGGTTACAATCACCAACTTTTGACACCCCACCCCACCCCCTCTCCCACACCCAACCCCAATTCACAAAAGCTAAGTAACCAGAAACCATTATTACAACAACATTTCATCATAATTCGGGTATAACAGAAGAAATAAGGTGGAATTCTGCATTTTTGGGCATTTTTTAGCGAATTTTGAAAAATGACATTTTTTCGAAGCGGCATATCTCGGTAACGAATTGACATACGCGTATGTTTGATTAGTCAAAATTGTAAGAAATTGAACGCTCTACAAAGAAGTATGGGGATGCTTTTGCCGTAGGACGTAAGGGGAAAAAAGTTATTGAGGAAAAACCGGAGGATGGTCGAAACTTTTGCAGTCCCCCCCCCTTTCCTCTTTTCGCACAGGGTCCTCCAGGTCCAAAACTTGAGAAAATGTTAATTAACCATCCCTGAACAACATCCCAAAGTTTCATTCACTTCCGACCTTTTTCCATCTAGCCCCACTTTTTCCAACATATCGACTGGACTATAAGTGTCCAATGGCGTCGTGTTCGCCATCATGCTGTACACACAAGTTCATACAAGGCCACATCTTACTTGACATTTTTTGGAGCATGTCCGGTGTGATGGTTCGAAATGCGTCCTGAACTGCATTGTGCAATTCTTCATTTGTAGCATAACAACGTTCAGACACGTAGGCCTTAATAATTGTGGCCATTTCAATGGAACTGGCGATGCTGGAGTGCCGCGATCAATCCAGTGTCCTGAAAAATGTTTATGAAGAAACCTGCGCACAGTAAGAGCGACGTGAGCAGATGCCCCGTTCTGCTGTAACTATACGCGTATCCACGTCGTCAAGCTGTGGGATTAATCACGTTTGTAACATGTGTAAATAAGTTTCGCTATTAACATGACCATCAAAAAAATATGGTCTAAACAAATGACGTGATGTCATCGCAGCCCATATCATTACGTGAGTCGGATTCCTCTCCAACTCCAGTGCGTAATGAGGGTTCTCTTTCTCCCAAAAGACAAAATTTCTGTTTCATGAATTGCGATAAATCTCACATTCATCTGAAAACAGCATCTTTGCACGGGACACTGCATTAGGGAATTGTGGTAACAATGGACGGCATGCTGTTACGCTCAAATCCCGGTCTCCATCTGATAACTGGTTGACGTACGTCGGGCGAAACGGTCTGACTTTTAGGTTTTTCTTCATGTGATCCTGCATTCTTGTTCTCGGTACCCCAAGTTCAACCAGACGTTGTATGCATCGATTTCAAAGAAAATTGTTGAATCGAAGCAGCGACTGCGGCACATATTTCTAATCGTGTCTTCTTTCTTCCACTCCTTTGCCTATCATTAACACTGTCTAAATCAAAAGCAGGTGTCTCCCAGTTGCGCATTGTCGCTTTTCGAGGCGAGGCCTTATGAACTCATTCCTGGAATGCTCCCATTATTTGTCTCATTGTCTGTCCTGTGTGTTGTCGTTCGTGCACCCACACACTTACATAAAGTGCTCCTCAATAGCGTAACTAATTACTGCCATGGCTGAACATTGCAATCTGATTGATGCAATACTCATACCTTCCTCGAACGCAATAATACCGACCAATAATACCATCTGCATTTCAACATGAACACTTGCAGTCTCCTGTCAACAATGGAAATAAAGTTCCATACTAAATATTCACAATTATTAATAAATAATGTGGAGTACGGGAACTTCCCGGCCAACCTGTATATATAGATTCAATTACAAAGAGAATAATTTTACATTGTATTAATAGAATGATTCTTCAATCTGAATGTAAAAAAAGTAGTTATGTAGATATATTTTTTAAAGGCCATGGCCCATGGAAGCTCTGAAGGTAAAGCTCTCAACGTTTTATTGACCCGGGACTGACATTTGGTCAGGTGGTCAGTCTAATGTTCTCTGGTCTGGTAAGAAACCCAGTACTCACTTTACAGAGGATAGGTGGGCCCTAGGATCGTCTTCAGTTTTAAGCGTGGCAAAATCCCCGATGTTTGCCGGGGACTGAACCCGACTCCTCGAGACCACAGTCAAGCGCTTTAACATTTCTTATCGGACCCAAGAATGAAAAACGTAATTTATTATATTTTTGCGTAATTAGCAAGCTCTAGCTCAAGACTGTTATCACAAAATTCAATTTCGGAACAGCAGATTGAACTTGAAGATAGGTATATTTTCTTCTATTTTAATCTCTTTCTTGTAAATCATCAACTTATTTAAACTTCAACTTTTTTTTTTTCATTTCGGGGCCGTTAATTACGTGAGGTGTTTCTTAAAAAATATGGCCCCCCCTCCCTCTTGGTGAGATTTGGTGGGATTTTGCCGGACCCCCCCCCTCTCACTTTTGACCTCACGTAATTAATGGACGACCCTTTCACTAACATCTTTCTATCTGGTAGTCGAGATTTTTAATTCCTGCTTTATTTTTCTTTGTAGCATTGTGTCTTAAAGAAGGCTGAGATTGTAAGTAATATGCTTCTCTAGGACAATGTTAAGAATTTGAAATTTTATTATGAAGTTGTAACATTTATAAGATACCCTAATCTGTGATAGCTTAGCATTCAAATATCTTGTACAGGAATACGATGATGCAGATGGTAAGCCCAGCATTCCAGACATCGTGAAAAGAATAGACGCCTTGGATTGTGACAGCAAAGTAAGTCTTGTTTCTTTGTTTCTTTATTTTGTATTAATTGAATGAAAAAATTTTATTCAAAAACTTCACTTTGATTTTTAATAAAAATTTACACTAAAGCGCATTGCACATAGAATATATCCGATTTTTAGATCCGCCGTGCGCTTTCGGATCCATGTGCAATGCGCTTAACTTTTGCTTTTTCAATAGTCTAAACTATACTAAAAAATGTAAAAAATATCTATATATTTTTACAGAAAAACGATTTAAAAGGTGCAGCTGAAAAATGCGAAGGACAGGTAAGTTCAGTAAATTGATAATTAGCATAATTTAATATTACTGTATTCATGAATATATATCGATTAATCTATAATATCCTTGTATACAACAAATGCTTATAGTAGGACTACTAATTCTCAATCACTGTAAAGACCCCCCACCACACCACACCCCGCCCATTGTGTATTTCGCATAATAGATGAAGTATTATAGATCGCACTTTCACCGGTGGTTCAAGAAGTTCCCAATAGAGATTCGATAAATATTAAATTTCAGTGATTCAAGGTATCAGGGTATTGTTTTATTTCACCTGTTTACTCTTCAAACAACCGGACTTCCGCGTGACATCTCAAAGTAAAACTGAAATCTATTTGTACTGTGGTACAACTTGAAAGACACGTAAGTTTACCTCGCCTTCACAATTTATTTCATATATAATTGTTTCTAAGCTAAGTACGTGCCAGAGTGCTATTGCTTTCAATAAATAACTGAAAATTCAATAAATTTCTTAATATATAAATTCCGGACCATAGTAGTGATAGTATTCCATAGGTAAGTTATCATGAAAGTATTCTAAGGTGTCTAAAGCTGAAGTAGAGATAAGCACTAGTAAGCTGCAATATTGCTCTAGTAGTATTTTACCAAAACAACTGAGTTGTAAACGTTAATGAAAAAAAAAATCATTAGGCCTACTATAATGAAGGGCTTTTATGAGAACGGAAAACTGACATCACATAATACCATTAATGGTTCTAAACAACTGACTGCTTGTTGAGCAGTCTCATTATCTCATTTGATATCCGTTGATTGAATTTGAAGTAATTTTCAAAAAACTAAAATTTTGACTAACATTGATCATCTGCGTTGCTTGAGTGGTGTATTACAGATCAATCCTCAATGCGAATAGATTCTTCATCAAATTAATCTTGAAGAAGAACATCAGTCATCTAACCACCAATATGATTTTAAATTTAAGTTGAAGAGTAGCAAGTAAAAACTCTAACCAAATACCCAATAACATACATTTAAAAGTTGTTGTATGATTGTTAGCATATTGTATATATTTAACATGTTGCTAAATTTTACGAAATCTTAATCATAGAAACTGTGAAGAGTAAGAGAATTAATAAAAAGATGCCTAAGTGAAGATCTTGTTGATAAGAAAGAAACCAATTAATTTGCTAACCATTTATCTTTCACAAAATCTAAATTATTGATTACAAATAACTTAGGGAAATAGGGATAGTGAATTTCGGAATTTTTGGCAGCAAGATTTCTGTCGTATCATCATTTATTTTAATTGTAGTTTTTCTTTGTATTAACAAATCTGTCTCTCAAATTAAAAATGCAGCGTTGTAAAATTAAATATGTATGGAAATATCTCTCAACTATTTTTATTAGCTTTAAATTCAAATAATAATTTAGGAATAATTTGAATTAATAATTAACATTAACTATTTTTAGGACAAAGACTGTATTTGCGGTATCATGAAGGTAAGTTTTTATTTCTAGAAGGAATAATAATATCTTAATAATATCATAATAAAATTTTAGTAGAGAGCTATTTCTAGTTGTCTGTTTGAACTAAATTTGTGGCAACGGAATCGATTCAAGATTAACCAGTTCGCTAGGAACTCATGGAAAGAAATTCATTCAAAAAGAATACTTCGTTGTATTAAAGAAAAATAATACACTGTTCTGATATTATTAAAAAATGAAATAGAGTACAAATTTTTATCAATTATTTTCTGATATATAAGACAGTTTAATTTACAATGGCAAGATAGCATATTTGTACGGTTGAAGTTTTACATTTATATCTTTTTAGTTTGTAGTATCAGTTGTAATTTCCTCTAATCTTTCATAAACATACCCTAACCATTAGCTGGCATTTTTCCTTCTGTAACTTTCAGAGATTTGAATGCTGTAAAAAATACTCTAGTTGTCAGGTTAATAAGTGGACTATAAGGGTAGCTTGAAAAGAATTGCCTGAATACAAAAATTTGAATAAAATTAACAACGAATTTGAAAGCAAATTTCCTTACACTTAACTTATTTTGGAATATATATTTTACAGAATTATTTTTAAGTAAAAATTTTATTTTAGGATTCATTTTTATTATTCTCTTCATATTTTTATCTATCTTTTTTTAAATGAATATAAAACATTACATTTATTTTTCAAGACGTGAGGTGGCCTTAATTAAACTGACACTACTCAAAATCATCTGTAGCTCTTTCGAACAACTTTGGCGGGGAGACTCATGAAGGCATGGGAAGAAGGATTCTGCGAAACAAAAAGTACTGATAGGGTAAAAAAGTCGCCAATAGGGAGATGTGTGGCGCTGTTGTAGTCTATGTAGCCGAGAATTTGATACAACGCAGGAAAACCGTTCATACAAATTCTCCGATACGTAGCCTACAAACAGCACCAATAACGCAAGCTATAAAAGGTTGGGAAAACTTCAGAAAGACATTCCAATTACCAGTTCTGCTCAACAAGCGTTTTATATTACCTCAGCGTGCGTTACATATGAAGTTATTTTACCTTCACCTGTCCATGCAGAAGCCACTCTTTGTGAGTCTAGAACCTGTCAGGACCTGGGTAAAGGTAATCTGTGAGTTAACGCATTGAAATCAATGATTAAGAAGTTTGAAGAAATAGGATCGCTAGCAGGTCAGCTTGGCAGAGGACGGAAACGAGTGTCAGAACGTCAATTACAGACGTTGCAACTGCGATCGTCGACGGCACAGAGGGAACCCGTGCTGATAGGGAACCCGTACGCCACCTGTGAGTAGCGTGACAATTGAATTTGACGTATGCCACGATATGAAAGGTCTTGTTATGAAAGGACTTCTATCCATACACGATCAGCCGCGAGAAGCAACTCGAACACAACTCTGACATTATGGTAGGCTCTCACGTCTCTTGCTAGAATGGAAGTCGACGATGCTGGCCTTGGAAAACTCTGTGGGCAGATGAGGCCCACTATTATCTGGATGGGACAGTCATAATTCAAAATTGTCGAATTTGGACATCCGAGCCATCTCTTGCGTTTCAGGAAATCCCATTACATTCATCAGAAATAATTGTTTTGTGTGACTTCACACCAGATTTCACCCTAGGACCAGTCCTTTTTGAGAACATTATTCTGACAGGACCTATTCCATTGCCACACAGAAAAATGCGATATGTTGAATTGTTTCGTTATTCCGCAACTTAAGCAACGAGTGTCTGGACGAGATAATTTTATGCAAGGTGGAGCATCACCGCACATTCTTCGATCAATTACAGTAGCTTCTACATCACTTCACAGACGAAAAAGTCTTTAGTCCATTCTTTCCGGTTGCAGAGCCGCCTTGCTCCCGGATTTAACTCCATACGACTTTTGGCTGTGGGGTTACTTGAAGTGCAAGGTTTATCTTGTTGGAGACCGAAGTAGAATATCTTAAAAGACAATGTATCATGGGCTATTATGAACATTCTTTCAAACATGTTACATTTGGCAATAGGGAATTTTGTGCACAGAAAGCAATTACTGGTCCACAAGAACGGCGGCCAAACTGAATGTGGGTCACTTCCCCACAGGGCAAATGAATATGCTGCATAAAAGATGATGTTTCAGTTCATTTTCGTCTTTGTTATTCATTTGTCTGTCCATTGTAACTCTTTTTTACATTGCACAGAGCCATATTTCCCCGTATCGGCGACTTCTGGAACTTTATTTATTTTTGGAATTCTTCTTCCCATGTCTACATTAGTCTCCCCATCAAATTTGGTGCCATTCCGGCTGTTCGATTTAGCTACAGATTGCTTTGGGGTCATTCCACGTCAGATCACCTGATGACTTCACCACACCATCACAGATTTTTATGAAAATTTATTTGCATGTAATGGGTCATAAGATAAGACATTCTGCAACATATGGGATTTTTTCGTTAAATATTTGCCGAGATATGAATTTTTGAAGATTTTTTATTTTTTTGGTGCCACGCCCCTTTTTTGACGTATTTTCTTGAATATCTCATCTCCCAATCAATCAAAAGGAACCAAATTTATTTTCCCCATGTATTTTTTTATGATAAATTCAAAAATTCCAATGAAATTAGTCTAGGACTAATAGTTTAGTAGTAATAAAAAGCATGTAAGCATTTAGAAAAAAAATTAAATGGCCATGTGGGACAACATTTTAAAAATTTGAGATTTTAACCCAAGTCTAAAAAAGGTCTACAGTAACTGATAAAAAAAATCAAGATGGTGTTGTGCTCCTGAGCTTGGAAAAAAATCGATAAAATTGGTATTCTTTTCGAATTGAGTATACAACAATTATTACTTTGTCACTGCATATTTATTTAGTAAATTCAAGTTACCGTTGCTTCAGTCATAGCTATGTAAGCAGTAACTCTCACTTACAGCTAGGTAAAATCCATATTTTCAAACTGAATATAGTTTGAAAATACGGCGATTCAAAAAGAAATTTCACCCTTTTTAATCGCCGATGCTAGACACCATAATAATCCAAAATGTTATTGAAAAAAATACAGGCCTTTTCATTAACTTCATTTCCTTTAATAACAGTGTTTTACTGAGGTATTACTTAAATATTATTTAAATATTTGGAATAAATATTTGACAATAAAAAAAATAAAAATACTAAACTACTGTTATTATAAAGCGAGTTCTATAAATTTCAAAATTATTAACTAATAGTTATTCAGGACAAAATATCTAAAGCATTCATTTTTTTTCTTGCCTACTTTTCAAAATAGTTTCCGTATTTTTGGTTTTTAATCATACAATTTACTTTAATGAAATTTTGATAGGAAATTCGACCCCTAAAACTGAAAGTGAAAGTATCCGGCCTCAAACAGAAAGTAAAAGTCACAATTCCGCCCTTTCCACAATTGTATGATTCAAAACCAAAAATACGGAAACTATTTTGAAAAGAAAGCGAGAAAAAAAATAGGTGCTTTAAATATTTTGTCCTGAATAACTATCAGCTAATAATTTTGAAATTTATAAAACTCGCTTTGTAATAACAATAGTTTAGTATTTTAATTTTTTTTATTGTCAAAAAAAAATAATTTTTATTCCAAATATTTTAAGTAATACCTCAGTAAAACACTGTTATTTAAGGAAATGAATTTAATGAAAAGGCCTGTATTTTTTTCAATAACACTTTGGATTATTACGGTGCCAAGCATCCGCGATTGAAACGGGTGAAATTTCTGTTTGAATCGCCGTATTTTCAAACTATATTCAGTTTGAAAATATGGGTTTTTACCTGGCTATAAGTGAGAGTTACTGCTTACAGAGCTATTACTAAAGCAAGGGATAACTTGAATTTAGTATATAAATATGCAGTTACAAGGTAATAATTGTTGGATATACGATTTACGCGATTCGAAAAGAATACCAACTTTGCGATTTTTTTTCCAAGCTCAGGAGCACAACACCATCTTGATTTTTTTTATCAGTTACTTAAGACCTTTTTTAGACTTGGGTTAAAATCTCAAATTTTTAAATGTTGTCCTATATGGCCATTTAAATTTTTTCCTAAACGCTTACATGCTTTCAATTACTACTGAACTATTAGCCCTAGACTAATTTCGTTAGCATTTTGGATTCAGCATAAAAAAATAAATGGGGAAAACAAATTTGGTTCCATTTGATTGATTAGGAGATAAGATATTCAAGAAAATACGTTAAAAAAGGGGCCCCAAAAAATAAAAAACTTCAAAAATTCGTATCTCGGCAAATATTTAACCAAAAAATCCGATATTTTGCAGAGTGTGTTATCTTATGACCCTTTACATGGAAATAAATTTTCATAAAAATCTGTGATGGTGTGGTGAAGTCATCAGGTGATCTGACGTGGAATGATCCTTTGGGTAATGTCAGTTTAATTACGGCCACTTGTACATTTTTGCTAATTTTTTAACAAAAAAAAATATTGTTTCTTCTACGTCTTTTTTTTAAATCTTTGAAATCTACCAGCTCATTGAATTTATATTAAATGAACAAAATTTTGATTCGATTATATAAAATCATTTAAATACATTCTAATTGGAAAATGAAAGATAAATTACTTTAGTCGGTAAACAGATAAGACGAAAGGGAGCTAGGTAGCCTAGATAAATTACTATAAAGGTTCTAATTTCAAAAATATTCCAGAATGTTTGCCATCTTAAAAACTCCTCATATCTAATTAAAATAATATTTTATTCAGTCTTAAATATGTCTGATTAGTTTGATCAATAATTAAAAAAAATGTAAAACGGAAGTTTTTTTTTTAATTAGATATAAGCTAAAGTATTATAAAATACGAATTAATTTAATTTGCTTTTCTTTCATTTTAATAATTATTAATATAATATAATTTATTACCATTAAATGAAAAACGAAATTGAATTATAATTCTTATTGTAAATAGATTTCTGACTAATTATTATTTTTAATGCTATCTTCTTTTCACCAGAATGTTTGCGAGAAAAAAGAGTAATGCAGTTTTAAAAGATCACAGCTTGATCAAAGTAAGTAAATTAAAATTCTTGTAGCCAAATAAGGAGAGAAGGAAATCTCTTCTGTAAGAATGCTAAATTTTCTTAAGAGCCGAATTTTTATTCAACTGGGACACGAATTTCTATTCTTTTATTTTTATTGTTTATTTCTTGTTTTTTAGTTTAGAATTGGAGGTTCTATTCTTTTCCCTTCCTATCCTTAAACTAATCTCCGTAATTGGACCTATTGACTACTCTCCACTGAAGATCGGAAATGGACCGTGAAACAGCTGTTTGTTGATGTCACTTTTGCACTGATAAACACTAGGTCCACCTTTTAATGTGTTTAAACGAATTTTCATTAATACTAGTAACGTAAAAAATTAATTTATTAAGCTTTTAAAGCCGTGCCGAAGTGGCTGACCGGTCTTGACAGCGGTGTGCAGTGTGGGCATTGTAATGACACGCGGGTTCGATTACCGGCCGTGGCTTGGCTGTTTCAATTTCCTTTCCTGTGTTTGTCAGCCTCTTCTTCACTTTCTCTTCGGTCTGACGCCATTCCTTAATGGCGTCCTGAGGAAGGCAACTGGAAACCACCTCAGTATCTTTCCCGTGAAATTCTAGGGAGTCTTCTAGGGGTTCGCCATCTTGGGAACACAAGAGCTCCTGGGCTGGAACACGGATGCTTCGATTACGAAGCTCGCCCTTCGGTGCGTTCCATACACGCCACCAAGCTTTTAAAACCATAATTTTTTAGAGATTTCAGTTCAGTTCAATTATTATTGAGTATAATTTTTACAAAAAAACACACACACAACCGAGTTGTCTTAAGGGAGATCCACTTGAACAGATAAGACTATGCGATGCTTGCAAGCAATTAACAAGGGAGATATACAGGGCGATTCTAAATTAATAGGACAAACTTTAAGGGTTGTAGGGCACACTAAAATAAACATTTTTTGACAAACCCTGTGTTGCAACTTTCGCGTCTATGCAGAGTTTTGAGGGCGCATTTTGGTCGTTGACGATACCTGCCCAAAGTTGGAGAGAGAATCGTTGCTGCAAGTGGCCATGTAGCCTGAAGATTTGTTCCCGCATGAACATTGTTCACATTAAACACTCCCTCACGTGTAAACAATGATTCATCTGTGATGAGCACAGGTGCTGGAAATATCTGCCTTTACTGCACTTTGCTGCATAAACTAGCAGCACAAGTCTACGCGCGGAGGATGAGCCTCAGCTTTGAATGCGTGAATTCTCTGTAAATGGATGTAATTGCCCCTGGTTCAAAATTCTCCATACGATGGTTTGGTTCAAATTTACGCTACGTTTAACAGCTCTGGTGCTTGCATAAAGACGTTCCTCAACCTGTCGTAGAATGTAAACGCGACAGTTGTTTGACAAAAAATGCTTATTATAATGTGCCCTACCTCCTCCCCCCATAAGTTTTTCCTACGAATTTAGAATCACCCTGTATAACAAAACAATACAGGAAAAAGTATACAAAAGAGAATAGTAGAGAAGTTTCAGCAAATATGACATTGTTATTAGGTCAAGGAATTGATGCTTTATATATTATGGACCTATTCGGGTAAAAGGAATAAGAAGAAAGTAAGAATAGAGTCGGATACTAAACGGAAGAGGATAGAATGGGGGAAATAAAAGAGAAAGATAAAAACTGGAAAAGGAATTCGGGTTACAATTTGAACCTGGCTACAATACAATGTGCAATATTTATATATCTTTAGATATATTGAAGCATAAATGTAATTTTTGAATTTTTTGAATTGATTAAGATATATTGAAAAAAATAAAGAAACTGTATCCAATGTTTAAAAGTTTGGTATTTTTATAATTTTTACTCTCCAGTATCGGACAACTTTCAATTCTTAGATTATTATTACATTTTAAATCGAAAGTTTCCAGTAATTTAGAAAACAAACCACAAGAATCTCATTTTTGTAGACGTCTTGTCAAATATATTCGTTACATACCGGAGATGTTTAACGTGAACAATTTTTTTTTCATAGCATTTCCAAATCATCAGTGTCTGTCCTTGCACACTTGCAAAACACGAATTATCCACCCTAATTCCCTGAAATAGTTAGCTCACTGGTTTAAGCTGAGGGCTGTGGACTGGTGGAGCCGGGTTAAATTCCCGGTGGTAGTCTGAGATTTTCCAATGATTGTTACAACTCCAGACAGATCTTAGGGTCACCATGCCCTCTGTCAAATATAATCGAGTTTCTTACACTCATTAACAAAAAAAACGACGACCCTAGAAGGAGTTGCCCGATGGAGAGGAAGAGGAAGAAAAATTGGTGGAGAGGAAGATTATGTACAGAATAGAAAATGATTAAAATTTCAGACAAATTGAATGATTTATTTCAGCGTTACAGTTACAAAGTAACGAGCTCAATAAGGTGTTGACCCACCTCTACCCTGAATGCAAGCTGCCACATGACGTGGCATAGAGTGATAAAGCTCCCCAATGGTCTCCTGCGGTATTTCTTGCCAAATTTGCCCCAATTGTCGGGCCAGGTCATCTACATTCCCTGGTGGATGCAGTCGCCTTCCCATCACATCCCAGACATGCTCTATTGGAGAGAGATCTGGGGATCTGGCTAGCCAAGGAAGTGTTTCACAAGCTGCAAGACAGGTCATAGCAACACGTGCCGTATACGGTCTGGCATTATCTTGCTGAAAAATAAGGTAGGGTACTGTAAAAGGAAGGGTATCAAAACAGGTCTCAGAATGTCGTCAACGTACCGCTATGCTGTAAGCGTGCCGCTAATGACGACCAAAGGAGTCCGGCTATCAAGGTAAATGGCACCCCAGACCGTAACTCCTGGTTGAGAGCCTGTGTGGCGGTGCCCTGGATCGGCGCGGTGCCCTTGGCGTCTCCAGACACGTTTGCGACGATCGTCAGGACACAGTTGGAAGCGGGATTCTTCGCTAAACACTATACGTCCCCAGTCGGCATCATTCCAACCGGATCGAGCCAAGCACCACTGTAATCTGGCCCTACGGTGGGCAGACGTGAGTGGCAGGTGGCGTAGCGGTCGGTACGAGCGTAGATGTCGCTCTCTCAGCCGTCTCTAAAGGGTCATGGTGGACAATCGTGTGCGGGTCGCATATCTGATGGTTGATAACGATGATTCAGGCGGTGTGACAGCTGATCTGACAATCACTCTATCCTCCCGCTCTGCTGTGGCCCTAGGGCGACCACTACCTTCATAACGCTGAAATATGCGATTGTCCACCCATTTCTGCTAGCATCTTCTAATCGCCGCATCACTTCGACCCATATGACGAGCGATTCTCCGATTTGCCCAACCTGCCTCTTTCAATCCAATGATACGACCTCTTTCAAACTCTGACAGTTGCACGTAAAGAGCTCGAATCCTGCGGCGAGGCATTTTTTCAGTCGTTGAAAGGTATCCTAACTCGCAATGAAACAGAAATTTTGACCATCAGATTGAGAATCGCTTTTTATATAGACCTGCTGATTTCGCAGTTCCGATGCGCTGGAGCTCTCGCTATTCATTCATTGGACAGCAAAGGTTAATCAGTTGCTTGGGCGGTCCCAATGTCTTTGCATAAGAAATTTCATTACAATCGGACAACTCCTTCTAGGTGTGTCGTTTGTTTTGGTAATGAGTGTACATCGCGGTTAAAGGTTGTCGCTTCGGACTGACTATCCCAGCTCAACCAGTCTCGTTAATGAGATCGCTGGGAGCTTAAATCTCCTGCGCACCCATGAGTTTGCATGGCTTCTAATGAAATAAATTTACGTTTATTTTTATTCCCCTGCAATGCCGAAAGGCATTGAAAAGTTTAAAGCTTTCCTAAACAGAGTTGAATTTGATTTCTCATTACAGAATTTAATACTAAAGGACTTTTCGTTAATTTTAGGATTCATCAGTTTTACATTATTCTCAAAGCCTTGAAGTAAATCCCTTACTTTGGAATTGAAAAATAAAAAAAAAAGATTCCTTGCCAACATCAAATTGAAAATTCCAAGCTCGTTTGGTTTTCATATGATATTAAATAAGACCTATAGGTGAAAATGGAGTTGAATATTCAAAACATTCATATAAAATTATATGTTTTCACATATATAAATAATATATAATTATATGTGATTATTTGAATGAAGTGCAAATTTCTAATTAACTTTGGTATTTCGAACAAAACTAACCCTATTTTCCTGAACATAAAAATCTCTGCAGTTTCTTATGTAATCCGAAGAACTGTCAACATAGGACCAAATAATAATACAGCAGTGGAAGTATAAAGAGCTGACAAGAAATTATTACTTATAATTATAGTAATCATTTCTTGTCAGCTCTTTATACTTCATTGTTGTATTATTCTTTGGTCCTATGTTGTCAGTTCATGCGATTATATGGTCCATGAATGGTTCAGCACCATGCGAAACATTAATACCTTTCTTTTAGAATTGGGTTAAAGTTAATGTTTGATTATATTGTTTTAATTTTAATACCTATTTCTGTTTTACAAATAATTTTTCTATCAAAAATAGTGATATAAGAAGAATAAAACATAGATATAAAATAACTGTTTATTGAAATGTCACTAACTATGCATTTTATTGTTTAGATTTAATTTTTCCTTTTCTTTTTTATAGACTTGAAAAATCAACGTAATTCAGGAAAAATGTTAATTGAAGAACAAAAATCTTTTCTTTCTGTTAAGAATTGTATGTTTATGTTTTGGTTTTCTTTAAGTCAATTGTAAGGTTTCTTTAGCAATGAAAATTAAATAAAATGCTTTTATTTTACCGTTTCTTTAGGCTGTGTTGTTTTTGTTTCTTCTTGCTAAATTATTTCGAGTGGTAGAGAGTAAATTATAATTTAGATATGGTAATGGATTTTCTTTAAAAAAAAAAATAAGCCAAGCTGTAAAAGTAAGTTACTCAATTTAAATCGTCGATTTAATTTTTATCTGAAGATTGCTGAGGAATTAATCAAAATTAACTGTAAATTTTCTCTTAACACTGTTGCTAGAATAGTAAGATGTCCAAATATCTGATAATAATCAGTTAAAATTATTCGCAATGCAACTAAATATTTGTAATCCAGTCCAAAGTGCTTTCAATGCGGAATTGAACAACTGTGTTGATGTCCAGATTAATAAATTAAAAAAAAAAATCATCGATTAATTTGTTGTTGAGAATAACTTTTAAAAAAAATCATCATTAAAATAACTGATGAAGTGAATTATCAAAATAAAGACTAATAGCAATAAAAAAAGTCATAGAACTTTAAAAAATGCTAAAATGAAAAAATTCTATTTTTACTTTTAATTCCTACATTTACTATTTTGACAAGTTTCAAAGAACATCGTTCATTATATTGTATAAGGTTCAATATTTTCGTATCATTAATTTTACTCTATTTGTCGTCTTGGACTTCTTATCTCTCTCTTTTCTACTGCGAAAACTCTCAGATATGCTACATTAATTTTACAATCTTACTGCAAAATTACTCAATTTATTATTATACAACCCCTCCATCAGTAGTCACGTAATATCTGGAATGCAGCGTCTCTATGATATTAACAATTGGTCCAAATAAGATCAATTCCAGAATAAGAAAATCTTTTAATAAAAAGTTTAACGTGTACAACTAATTAATTACTATTAAAAAACATACATACAAATTTCAGTTAAAAAGTTTAAAAATCTTTAAAATTACTTAACGTGAAACTTTCGAGCTCTTGAGCTTTGATAGTCCCTCGTCAACACGCTTTTATATGTTGATGAGGGGCTACCGCTCAGGAATCCGAAAGCTCCACGTTAAATATTTTTAAAGATTTTTAAATTTTTTTAAGTGAAATTTGTGAATGTGTGTGTTGTTTTAATAATAATCTAGGTATCAGTATATCAGTCAAGTAAAATTTTATGTTTAATTAAAAATAAAGTAAAGCTTGAATATTTTTACAAGCCTATCAGTTTTATTGAATTGTAAAACATAGTCAATATAATCGTCCAGTTCCTGTGTTCCAAACTGCGTAATAACATAAAATACTTTTTACACTTCAACGTCCACAGCAAAGTTTGACAGCAAAGATTATCATTTATTTTTCAAATTTTACATTTTTTCCCAAAGTTCTACATTATTAATTTACAATATTTCACCCTTAAAGTGGTTTAAGAAAAGATGATTTTACGGTAAAAAGATTGTTTAATTCCGACTTTAATTAAGATAACTTCTGATAATTTTTAAATAGAAAATAAAAAATATAAAATTTTTCGCGTGGATTTGAAGGTAGATGAAGATATATGGCAACTAGTTATACCTCAATGTTACTATTTGATGTCACAGCCTACTGACTGATTGACGAGTTCGTTGGCTTTTGAGAGGTAAGATTAGGCACGAGGCTTTATTCCAATTAAGTTGGAAGGATCTGAGGAAAATTTTTCAAAATACTTTATATCGGGATATATTTTGAAACACAAGTGACCTCACAAAACTAAGATTAAGAAAATAAAAAAAACATTAAAATGTGAAAATCAAATTCTTAAGCAGATAAAGGCTCACTACAAAAGCCATTTCACCTTCAAAGAAAGAAAAAAAAAAGAATCTAAAAAGTAATAATAAATAAAGGAAGCACCCTCTAATAGGTTTAAAGAAAAGGAATCAATTCATAGGACGGGAGCTTTTAAGTCAGACGAAAGCCCTAGAATAGCTGTTTCGATTTTTTAGGCTGCCTTCAACCAGAGTGCAAAGACGCAACTGGCATACGAAGAGAACTTTTAGAAATAAAATTGGCCATATTAGTTTCTTGTCATCTCTACATGTCATTGTAGTTTAATGTCAGCTGAAAATAAAGTAAGAATTTTACTATTTTACTGCTATAAGATGCGAGCTCTTTATATCCCCATATATATTCATGATAAAAAAGGCCTTGTGAGTGAAACTATGACTCTGGGATTCAAGCTTACTAGGTTCTCTTCAGAAAGTGCAAAAACTAAGAATATGAAAATAAAATCAACATCAAATTCTTGGATAGCTAAACGCTAACCACAAAAGACATTTCACCTCAAAGAAAGAAAAATAAAACAAATAAAAAAAAGACACTCTAACTGAAGCAAAGGAATCAATTTATGATAAAACGTAACTTTTCAGTGAAACTGAGACCCTGGGGGTCTGTTTCGAATTTTTTAGGCTATATTCAATCCAGAATAAAAATAATTAAATGGCATGCGAGGTGAATGACAATATATTTTTGGAAGAGAAGTGGCCTCCCAAAAACGAAGCTGACGAAAATTAAAAATCAAAATGTGGAAATCAAATGCTTGGGCAGATAAAAGCTCACCAGAAAAGGCATTAGTCAACTAGAACGAAAGAAAAAAAAATCTTGCCCAGTAGTAGTAAAATTTTAGCAGAATTAAAAAAAAAAATTGATGTTATTTTTACTTTGTTAATCTTAGTTTTTGCACTGGCTGAACAGAATATAATAAACGGCATACGCACACAGATGACTTAAAAACTGTATTTCAATTATAATCGACTTCGCCTGCAGCTTTTAGACTTTCCCAAGTCATATATGTTTCAATGGTTCCAATATTTATAGTATACCTAATTATAAACACTAATAATTAAAAATTATGCAAAAAACGCAGAAGAATTCAACAAAAGACCAATCGTGTCCACATCTATATCTTCCGAATCAACAGCTCAACTGGCGTCATGGCGGACATCAGAAAAGAATCACAGATGGTAGCAATGGAGATTGCATCTAGACGGAGAATAGAGAGAGGAAAAAAAATATTCTAAATCACAATATTAACAAATGAAAGGTATATTAGAAAATCCAAAAATACTAAAATTTCAAAATCTCAAAAAAATTAAATTTAAATTCTTCAAAATAAAATTCAACAACAGCAAAAAAAAAATAATAATAATTTAAAAAATACAAAAAAATTAAAATTGGAATCTTCAAAAAATAAAAAAAATCTTTTAAAAAACATC